>JAGVSP010005871.1:0-30031 GCA_022494985.1 Micrasema minimum
GCATCATCTTATTTTTTTGATATTTTATTTGTTAAAGGAGATATATAAATGATTTAAAAAAATAATACGATACAAGCTCGCATCTGGTCGATGTCTGAAATGTATGAAAAAATCATTGCTCTAATGTTAAATTCCAGGGAGAAAATCATGGAATACGCTTGTATGGGAAAGCGGCCGCGAGTCACGTGGTGGAGTGTGCTCTTAAGCTTTATTGAAAATAGTATTCACAAATTTAAATATGTGCAAATATAAGATTGCATAGATTTATTTTAAGATTTAAAAAAAATACACTAACTAACTAACCATCACGCCATTCCTCCGAAGGGGTAGGCAGAGAGGATAGAACGCCACACCACTCTGTCCTGGCATACTTCTCTTGCTTCCTCTTATTCATACATCTTCTCATGCACGCACGTCGATTATTCCGACTTCTTACATGCCCACTTGTTTTACTTGATCATGCCACGTATTTCTCGGCTTTCCTCGACTTCTGCATCCAGGCGCAGTCGCATCATATATTTTTTTAGCCGTTCTTCCATCGTCCGTTCGCTCTACATGACCGAACCATCGTAAAAGACCTTTCTTAATGTTGTCGATAATGCATAAAAAATTCACTAAAATTAGGATTTTCTAAATTTGCCATGGGGAATGGATACTTTTAACACTAAAATAAAACATATATCTAAAAATTACCTGCGGCCACTCCTGTCTATATATCGCCAAGCACTGTTCCGTCAGTGAATCTTCCGTGATAAACCTTTCCTTGAGAAGAAATATCAAAAACTCCGTCAGCTTATTCCAAACGTCACATCCAGACCTCCCCAACTGCCCAAGAAACAGCACATTCCTGCAGCAGAGAACAGAATTAAAATATTCCCCGCTAAACCCGTCACAATCACTCTCTCCTCTCTCTCTCTTTAGAGAATTGTCTATGGTCTTCGGTTTCGCATTTCCAAACATTCTTTTTTCGAATTGGTCTGATTCGTCCGCGTCGTCGTCTGCGGTTTCGTCTTCGCGTGCGTACGGCAGGCGTATGACGTCTTGCGGGGAGATCTTGTTCTGTAAACAGTGCCGCCATATTGTTTTGAGTTTGGCTAGGTTTTCTATAGTCAGAACTGACGGATGCAATGCCACTGAAAAAAAAGATACAATTGTTAAATTCATATTCAAAAGATTTGATAATCATTATTATGAAAAATTCCGCCTCGTAGCATAGTGGTAGCGCATTCGGCTACCGAGTATGAGGTCGCGGGTTCGATTCCCGTAAGAGGTTAACGTAAAACTCCAAGATATTTACAAAACAAATGAAAAAAACAATGACTTTTTTCATAAATATGCAACAAGAGGTTCAAAAAATATAAGATTAGAAAAGAAAAGAAAAGCTATGTCACAGAATTGTCTAATGTATAAGGGCATTAAAATGTATGAGGAGATTCCAGATGAAATAAGAAATGAACAAAATGTAAAGTTATTTAGGGTTAAATGTAAAAAATATTAGTGTAGGTATTATATTATAGCTAAATTGAAAAATGTATAATGGTAGGATAGTAAGGAAAATAAAATAAAAAAATTAAGTGTAATGTGAAATAATATTAGTCTATGTAAAAAAATATATAGTACTAAATAAATATAATAATAAAATAAATAATTTAAAAAAATAAATAATAATAATTACCTAAAAGTATGGCCAGGTCTACGGTCAGCTGTCCCATAGTGCGCTTGGTCGGGAGCTGCACATAGTCGCACCTGCTGCACATTATGCAGCGGTTTAAGTGATCACCGACCGTACAGCGCACCACCTCTGTGTCAGTCTGGGATGTGACTAGCTCTACGCACAAATCCTGCCAACATTAACAAAAAAACATTTCAAAATAAGAACAATATGAGTTGCTGAGACAGGTTCACTTCGAACAAGAATTCACTAGAAGAGTTTCCATACAAATTTAATAAATATATTCGCTTCCAAGGGTTAATTTCATAACACCACATCGAATTCCACCGTCTTAACACTCCAGCACTTAGGCCAATATAATTCATGTAATTTATTACAAAATTTGTGTCAAAATTCATGTAATTTATTACAAAAATTGTGTTAAATTAAAGTAATTTATTACAAAATTTGAGTCATCTCAAAACTGTGTCAAAATTCATGTAATTTATTATAAAATTTGTGTCAAAATTCATGTAATTTATTACAAAATTTGTGTCAAAATTCATGTAATTTATTACAAAATTGTGTCAAAATTCTTGTAATTTATTATAAAATTTGTGTCATCAAAATTCATGTAATTTATTATAAAATTTGTGTCATCAAAATTCGTGTAATTTATTACAAAATTGTGTCAAAATTCATGTAATTTATTATAAAATTTGTGTCGTCAAAATTCATGTAATTTTTTACAAAATTTGTGTCAAAATTCATGTAATTTATTACAAAATTTGTATCAAAATTCATGTATGTAATTTATTACAAAATTTGTGTCAAAATTCATGTAATTTATTACTAAATTTGCGTCAAAATTCACGTAATAAATTACCAAAACACACTTCATTAGTTTACCATGCAGTGCCCTACGCACCGTTATTTGTGACTAAGAGAAAGGTAGGCGCATATAACAAAAGAGCACAAACTGCAGAGGGCAACCAGACACCTCAGATATGGTAGTATTTTTCAAGTATGGAATGACACTTCTCTGAAATAATTTTTTAATAATATTCATTACCTTTAAATCGATGACAATATCCGTTACACTGTGGAGCTGAGCCAGTCCTTGGCTGGCTTGTTCACCAGGACACTTATCAGGAATCTCGTCTTCTAGTTTGGAGAGGTCCAAATAGGCGGCGACTTCATCGTATCCGCACACTTTGGGCGTTCCGTGGCTGTTATTTAGCTTCAGCTTGGCAATGTCGGCGTTCCAATCCGCAGTAATTGCATCTGAAAAAATACAACATAGATTTATGAGATGAGAAAGACAATACAAAACAAATAGCGGAAATATTTTATTTTATTTTATTACGGAACAATAACAGACAAAAGGATACTAAATATACAAAAGGATAAAAATATACCTAGGTAGACCAATTGCCCTTTAAAATTGTTCACATTGTGCTTAATCGAATGACCAAAACATAATGTTTATGAAAATGTGACATACACACAATGCTTTAGTAAATATAACACACATATAAAAGCAAAAGTGATCACAAATATCTGGCGGACAACCTTCTCTTGAACCCACCTACGGAGCTTCCGAAGATGTCCCATCTGTACCTTCAGTGCTGTCCCTGTGTATTACATTGTACTCTCTGCACATACGAGAGAGAGGATTGTAACCAATATCCTGTATTGGAGGAAAAGCGCTCAACTCTGAAAATGTCTGGATTACGCAGTCGTAAATTGGCACGCAGACCGATTTCGCTTATTAGCGTTGTGTCAAGGTGACTATTTATAATTTTTATGCAAGCAAGTGAGATCGATTACTTTTCTCCTTTTTTCTAAACTGTCCAGTTTAAAGAAATGTAATCGATCTTTTATAGTTGTGTAATCTGCGACTCGCTCCAGATCTATAGGCAAGAGTTCTTCAGAATTTGGCTTGTATCGATTCGATTTTATGTAAACAGAATAGTGGGGACTCCATATTGGGGATCCATATTCTAAGATGCTTTAGTTTGTAATTTATAGAGCAATGAAATCCTTCTAGGTAGTTAGTTAATAATACTATCATTATTAAATAATGACGGCTGTATTATTTAATAAAGAAAGGAGTTGTAAAAGCAATTGAAAGTGTGATTAAATTTGCCAGGAGGTCATTGCGAATTTCACTGTGGCATTGGCATCATACTTAATTACAAAAAAGGAAAATTCTATGAGATGAGAGACTACACATTTCGTCATTGCAATTATCACTATGAGGATGACGCCATATTTCGTCACTACTAAAGTAAACGCTATGATGAGGATGACGCCATATTTCGTCACTACTAAAGTAAACGCTATGAGGATGACGCCATATTTCGTCACTACTAAAGAAATCGCTATGAGGATGACGCCATATGTCGTCACGACTAAAAGTACACGCTATGAGGATGACGCCACCTGTCGTCACTGTTACATCAGGCAGCACGCGGCGCGCCGTGACGCGCGGCGAGCGCGGCGCGCGCGGCGGGCGCGGCGGCCGGCGGCAGCAGCCCGCGGAGCGCGCGCGCGCTGCGGCCCAGCGCCGGCGCGGCCCCGGCGCGCACGCCGCGCGCGCGGAACGCCGCCAGGAGGGAGGACTGGAGGGACGAGATCGACAGCTCGGGGTTACTCTGAAATAAAATTTTAATCTAGTCTCCTTCACAGTGAAATTTGAAAAAATAAACTTTTACTTATACGTGATATTATAACATTTTTGAATCTACATTATTTTTGGGGTCGAATGTTTAATTTGAATTTTTAATCTGAGCTTCTCATAAAAGCTTTCATTAGTACGTAAAATTGCACAAATTATTTTTAAAATTATTTTTTATTTGTTTTATTTATGGATAGTATTAATTTGACTAAATGCATGCTATTTGATAACAATTTGCACTCAATTTTCTCGAAAACTATGGGTCAAATCAAATAATCTTCATTCATTCATTATACCATATCCGCTCCCTATGTGGAGCATATGGAATCCACAAACTGCCTCCAGGCCAAGCGATCGGCCGCCAGCTCCCGCGCATCCTCCCAAGTCAAGTCCACGTCCCGCGGCTCTGACGCAAACTGCCGATGAATTGTCAACAGTGGACGACCGGGACGCCGAGATCCTGATGCCTTGTAAAATAGGCAAGCATGGTGGCGGCTTTCGGGAGGCATACGTAGTATATGGCCTAACCAGCCGAAACGCCTTCGCCGGATGACAGTAGATACCACCTCTGTGTTTCTTACAAAGTCAAACCACTGCACACCTAAAATTTTTCCAAGACACCTATTCTCAAAACTAAGAAGTCTGCTGTCTTGGGCCCTAGTTACGATAGATAACGGGGGATAACAAACCCACCATCCACCCGCAGCTGTTATAGAGTCCTGGGGGACTCTCTTTCAGCTGCACATTGGGGAAACATATTCTACTATTTCATCTACTCTATGCAGTTTAGAGACTAGCTTGGCTCACCGCGGTCGGGTCCCTGAGGACGTGCTGGGCCCCGCTGAAGGCCAGGCTGCGCAGGCCCGGCAGCTGCGCGCGCAGGAGACGCACGAGGGCGGCGCCCACGCGCTCCCCCACCAGGCGACACATGCTCCTAGACTGGCTTCCCAAGAACCACTCCTCCAGCTGCAACTGTAACCAATATACAATACATGGTGTAACAAAACTCAATGTACAATGCACACAGTGAATCCTAGACATATTTTGAGTCGATTTTGTAGAAAACATTTTTTTTATTAGACCTTAGAGTAATGACGCGCAGGCTATAGAGGGGCCCTAACGGTCAAAAACCATTCTATGATTGTCAAACACGAAGTTGGCTATAGTTTGCAGCAAAAACAAATGCCAATGTTTTACAAATGCCTAATGCGGCCTTGGCATATCGACAGTAATCAACTGTCACTATCAACAGTAAACATACTTTAATTTACAAATTGATCACCTAAATTAAGAAAAAACTGGTAAATAATGTAAATATGTTGATAAAAGGAAAGTTTTTATACAAATAATACCCATGTTAGGACAATATATGCCAAAATCAATGTAAATCAAAATAATTATTTATCGAAATCAATTACCTGTGAAATGTGTCTCCTTTAACACCTTTGACACTCTTACTGCTACAACCAAGCATACTACAATTCACCATTGCCGTTTTTGATGATTAAAATCAGGAAGTATCCACGTTATTTATTAGCAAAGCGACGAAAGTGACCGTTACGCGTCTGTTGTCAAACAAATAATAATGGCCGCCAGCAGAGTGAAGTTGTTGCTAACCAAAAATTTGCAACGCTTCCGCTCTATGGGAAACGGCGAAAGGGCCTCTCTATAGCCTGCGTCATTACTCTAAGGATTAGACCCATAGTTATCGAGAAAATTGTTTTTTTTTTTACAAATTTGCAAATTTAATTAACTAACTAACTAACCATCACGCCATTTCCAGGCAGAGAGGATAGAACGCCACACCACTCTGTTCTGGCATACTTCTCTTGCTTCCTCCACATTCATACATCTTCTCATGCACGCACGTCGATTATTTCCGACTTCTTACATGCCCACTTTCAAGCACTTGTTTTACTTGAATAATTATTTAATCAAATTAATAGAATCCACAAATAAAACAAAATAAAAAGCCGCATTTGAATAAGAATTTGTGCAATTTTACTTAATCTGCGATACCAATGAAAGCTTTTATGAGAATATAAAAAACAATTTTTTTCTAGCTCAGATTGAAAAGTCATATCGTCTATGTAAGTTCAATACCGCGTATGAGCCAGTTCAAAATACGCATTTTTGGTGATTTTCGTTGAACGAAACAAGCCGCATCGATTGGTTAATTCAAATTTAGAATTGACCAATAGACTGCTAGCACTCGGTTAGTGTCAATACCGCAAATAAACCATCTTCACACACAATACCGCGTATATCCTGATACAAATTTCATGTTTACCTCTTTTTTTACGAAATTGGAGGGTTTTTTGTCTCCCCTGAACATTTTGACAAATGATTCTTCCGCGGTATTGAACTTACACAGACAATATTACACATTGGACTCCTAATATGATGTAGATTCACCCGTTTTCGGGTTGTACCTAGAGTTTTGTTACTCCATGTATAGCACTTTGTACAATAAGATACAACAATATTGAAAATATTTGCAGTGTTAAAAAAAAAAGATAGAAATGAACTTTTCTTTGAAAATCTGGCCAAGCAAGTGCGATGGCAATGCTTAGGGCCACAGTGCTATGTTAAACATGTTAAATTTTCTTACCTGAATTTGTTTTTCCCTACTCTTCGACCTGTCCTCACTGAAGCTGCTTGTGATGGGTGTTATATGTCGAAACGTCTTCTGTCTATCCGATGAGCCACTGTCTACACTCGACAAAATGCTACGGAACTCTTTGAGAAACGGGCACAGAGCTAGAACAATGTTTCCGTCAACTATATCCAAGCAATCTAAGCCAGAATCAGCGTCATCACCCCCCAGAGAATACTCCCTTAAATCTGTACCAATGACATCATCCGTAGCTTGATTAAAACCTTCAGGAGCAACTAAAACTTGATCAACACGAGGATTTTGCAATTCCAAATCAATTGATTTTTTAACGCTATCTTCCAAGAAGTCTGCATTTGTATTTTTCTTATAATCCTCGGCGACTTCAAGCAAAACCTTTGCAGAATCCTTGAACCAGGAGTAAAATAGATCTTGAGGGAATTGTGGCATGTCAAATAACCATCCGAGACATATCTTCAATAAGGTTCGCCCATTTGGGGACATCTTTAAACGGTTTTTGAAGATTGGATGTGATTTTTTTTCAACCACTTGACTGGCTTTGGTACTTTCTTCCTCTCGGGTGGTTTGGGCGTATATTTGCAAGAGTTTGGATATCAGACGCCTGTAGTAAGAGAGACGTAGTGTGCTGTAGTCTAACATTGCCAGATAGTGGACGATCCACGGTATAGTTAAAACAAGACGTTCGTTTTGATGGGAGCTTTGAACTATTTTTATCAAGTCGATCGACGGTTGAGTCTGAAACAAATGTACAAAGATAAGGATAACAAAGCAGTAAAAATAAGTGACAGAACATTAAATTGGTGAAGCTAAGACAGTTAGAATAAAATGTGGACACACTCAAGATAGGATCGGGTCTACTTCAGTGAATGTTTAAATCTTGATAGACTTACAAAGAACAAGTCCAGATCCCGTCTTGAGTTTACAATACGACACAATCGAGACAATGGGGCATGAAAACCATAATTAGTTTTGTGGTGACTAAGGAACAGCACGTCATTATTTCTAAACCTACGGACTGGAATACAGAAAGTCACTTGAGTTAGTAAAGATGGTGCATCTATCATGCCATTTAGTGCAAAATGGAATCAATGTTAGATCTATGCTTTTGAAGACTAGAGATTCTCAACATTGACTCCATATCTTCATAGGTGTAATCATCTCTCCCCAGACCAATCATCCATGCTACTTTACTGAGTTGGCGGTGTTGCACTGATTCAATATGGTTGATACGGCCTACATAGGAAGGAGACCAGATTACAGAAGCATACTCCAAGAGAGGGCGAACAAGTGAGCAGTAAAGAGGATTAGAAAAATCTTTTGATATTCTGTCAATGAAACCTAGTAGTTTTAAAGATTTGTTTATTAAGTTCTCTATATGTTCTTTTAAGCTTAAGTTTATAGTCCAAAAAAACTCCAAGGTCCTTTATGGACGTAAGTATAACGATTGGTTTTTTTAGTTCTAAAAAATACATTATTTTACATTTTTTATATTTGATTCTAGGCAATTAACTTGACACCAATCATTAAAAGAGTCTATATCTATCTGAAGAATTAGGCAGTCCGACAAGTTTTTTATTATTTTTAGAATCTTATTGTCATCGGCAAACAGAAAAAAGTGCACAAAAACACACTAGAAACATCATTTATGTACAAGTTGAAAAGGAGGGGTACGAGATGGGGACCTTGCAGTACACCAGATACAACCTCTATGTTTGTTGATAAACAGTCACCTATTCGTACTCTGCCGCCTTCCAGTTAAGTAAGACTTAATGAAAGACAGCAATGGGTCACGCAATCCAAGAGATTGAAATAAAAATTCTATGACTGACCTAACTGACCTTGTCAAATGCTTTGGCATAGAAGACAGACAAGAAGCAGTACAAAAGATACAGGCGCACCAGCAAAAGCTGCCATGTTTATCTTTAGGAACAGATAAAGGATATATTCTGACCTGGTCTCTAACGGCGATGTCACAGTTGAGGACCTGCTCCCGGGGCGGGGCGGCGTGCGAGCCCCCGTAGGGCAGGGCCAGCACGAGGCCCAGGAACTTGGCGAGGACCTGGAGAGACCTGACGCAGTGCAGGAACTGGAGGCGAGTGCTCGAGTCCACCGCCGCATCTAAAGGGGAGAATAGCTGATCAGCTGAACATGTATGAAGTCAAATCAAAACTTGATGTACAAACGGGAAACCAGTGAATCTACATCATATTTGGAGTCGATTTTGCAGAAGAATTTTTTTTTATTTGACCCACAGTTTTCGAGAAAATCGAGTACGAAGTTGAATTTTTTTTCAACATATTGAGATATCGATATCTCAATATGCAATTTGTGTAACTCAATTGTTTTGACAAAATGACTTTATGATGGTATTTTGTTGTCTGTATTCCAATACACGTGCTAGGTAAATTGGGCGAGTCCAACATTATTACAAATGCACTAAAAGCCACCTCAGGAAAAATGGGTAACTGCCACGTTAGTATTGGCAACGCTGCGAATTTGGCAATTCAACCATTTTGTTTTTTGCCCCCCTGTAAAGTAACCGTTTTGGAGTTACACAATTTGCATATTGAGGTATCGATATCATGTATTTAGTCAAATTAATACTATCAATAAATAAAAATAAAAAAAACCGCATTTTAATATGAATTCATGCAATTTCACTTAACTCGTTGACTGCTATTACATTGTGAATATTTTCATTTGAGTAGCCAAATAAAGAAAAATGTCAAACAGAAATGGTTCAGCGAAAATTTCAAAAACCACCACATGCTGCGCGCGCTGGCCGACTGGGTGGCCGCGCCGCAAGTATTTACTGATTACTGTAACAGTGACGACATATGGCGTCATCCTCATAGAGATTACTTTAGTAGTGACGACATATGGCGTCATCCTCATAGCGATAACTTTAGTAGTGACGACATATGGCGTCATCCTCATAGCGATTACTTTAGTAGTGCCGAAATGTGGCGTCATCCTCATAGCGTTTTATGACGTCTTTTTCATAGTGATATTTGCAATGACAAAATGTGTAGTCTATCTTATAGAGTTTTCCTATGCGCAATTAGTAAGAGTATAAATTTCAATTTTTTCACTCTCCAATACGCACAACAGTTCATCTCAGCCGCCGCAGAAATAATAAATCGGTGACCCCGGACGGGGCTTGTGGTGTTTAATCTGAGTGGCCCCTATCGGGGTCCCAGGCAGCCAACGAGTTAAAAGAGATTAGCGGTGTTAATAGTCAGCTCTTCATGAGCTATTTTTCCATCAGAAGTGAGTGTAATGAATGCTATAATTTCCACACACCAGTTTCTTCATTCTCCGAAGATAGGAATGCAGTTTGGTCCAGTCGGCATATATCTCCTGCGTCAGGGAGTCTGCCAAATGCTGGTGGAACGATCCATTGTCAGCCAGGATCACAAAATCCCTGAAAACGTACATTCTTTTATTTTTAATACAAATCATATTAATGAACTACATTTTATTAACAGTATTGTAATATTAAGGTGCAATATTTTAAATTTTATAGATAATATCACATTTTTTCAGATTCTCGAGTATAAACATACCGAAAGAACTCTTGATGTTGTGGGAACATGTTTTCATGGGAGAGAGTCTTAGTGGTGAATCTCTCAGCCAACTTGCTAAGTCTATCAGCGTTCACTTTTCCCAAGTCAGCTAGGGAATCCGGTAGCTTTGTCTGCAAAATATGTAAAAGAAATATTACTACAACTGCACCTGTATCTACTAAATGTATCTACTAAATCCCAACACCAATCTACAGGGCCACAACTGGAAGCTGTATCGTTCCCAACTCCACCTCAACCCCAAGAGAAACTTCCTTCCCAGTAGGGTGGAACAAGTTGGCAGGCCTAGTTGTCCACTCCACTACGGTCAGTAGATGCAGAAGGCAGACAAGAAGCAGTACACAAGATATAGGGAACTTCCTTCCCAGTAGGGTGGAACAAGTTGGCAGGCCTAGTTGTCCACTCCACTACGGTCAGTAGATGCAGAAGGCAGACAAGAAGCAGTACACAAGATATAGGGAAACTTCCTTCCCAGTAGGGTGGAACAAGTTGGCAGGCCTAGTTGTCCACTCCACTACGGTCAGTAGATGCAGAAGGCAGACAAGAAGCAGTACACAAGATATAGGCGCACCAGCAAAAGCTGCCTGCCTATAACAATAACAATAATGACAATATTTCTACCTGGGTGGGCGCTGATAACAGTTGCTCCCTGAAGAGCCTGGCCAGGTGGGCCATATTGGAAGCAGACGGGCCCAGGGCCAGGAGGCTGCGGACCATCCCACCCATCTTAGAAGTTGAATTCCAACTGGCCTGAGTGTGCCCGTTCTCCCATAATCTAGAAACCACCATAACAATATAAGAGACAATGAAATACAAAATTTATTGGTATAATACGCATATGAATTCACCTAATTATGATGCGCCATATGTCGTCACTACTAAAGTAAACGCTATGAGAATGACGCCATATGTCGTCACTACTAAAGAAAACGCTATGAGGATGACGCCATATGTCGTCACTACTAAAGTAAGTGCTATGAGGATGACGCCACATGTCGTAACTGCTACAGTAATCAGTGAACACCCACCTCCGTGTCGAGTCAGGGCATTGTAGTATTATACATAAGTTTGATTTCACAAATTTAGAATTTACAAAACAATATATATTTTATATTTTATTTTATCAATATATTTAGCTATATTTTTGCAGGCATTTTCAATATGTACACGACCCATTAGACTTATCCAACTAACGACACCGGGATGAGCTATCCAAGTCCATTCTCGTCCTCAGCTTGGCAGAGTACAGTTGTCTGCAGTGGTCTGACAGAACAGGACAAAATGACCGAATCCTCGGATTGTCCTGCAGTGATTTTAGAGTCGCCTGGTCGAAAATGATGTCTAGAGAAGACAGCTGATACTCTAGTGTACGCACAGCAAAATACACACAATTGTGTACGTTTGAAAGTAATGATTTTACATCAAAACACAAATTTTCTTTACCTGTTCGGCTAGAATTTTGGCCAATTATTATCTCATTTTCAACCTCTTTGTCTAAGGCACAATTCTCCATGTTTTCAACTAAATTATCTTCTATTTTGTTTGGATTCCTTTCGTCGGTGACTTGGTTTATCGTGTCTGTTTCGCCGCTCATAGTTGTAGCTTTTGTTTGGTCATTAGATATCTGTTGCGATACTAAAATTGAAATTAAAAATCCTATTTCCGAAGTAATATTCGTAACTAGATTGCAGTGTAAAATTTGGCTATACAATTGCGCTAAAATGTCTAACTGCTTCACATTATCTACTAGTTTAGAATCAGGTATAATATACTCTAATTTCTCTACGACTTTGATTTCTTTCGATGGCGTATGCCGCGTCAGTATTTTAACAACATCTTGATTTTTGCTGCTAAATTTTTCTAGCAACTTGTCCTTTTCCGCTTTTAAAATCGCTCGCTCCGCGTTGAAGCTGGCGTTTTCTTCTTTGACTTGAAAAACTTGTCGCGTAAACGCTTCATTTTGTTCCGCTTTATCGTACTTGACGCCAAATTGCAAAGACGCGTTCGAACTATGCGTAAGAGAAGCGTTTTAAATCAGGATTTGTGGTGTTTAGTCTAGTGGGGTTGATTCTTCTACGGTTTTGGGTGGGACGTTCCGATTTTAGGGAACGAATCATCGTTTTTGAGATCCAGATTACCAACATCTTGAAAGCTGCGGTTTCCATCGTTCCTCGTGATCAATCCATCTTCCATTGACAAATTGGTGTATTTGGCATATTTTTTCTTTTTCCCCGTCGACTTTTCACTACCCGCGCTTTTGTTAACCATGAAATCTCCGATGCATATATTTGTGCGGTTAGACGAAGGCCTTTGCGAAGCGTGAAAATCTTGACGCGGACTGTTAAAACTATCATTCGAATGAAACGATTCCGCATGCCTGGATTGATTAGGCCTTAAATTTGGTTGATTGGACCTCACAATCTGAGGGCTGCTTAGCTTCGGATAATTGTTACATCTACTGACATTTGGCTGAGAGAAATTCAGAGATTGCTGAACAGGTTTAGAGTGATCGGCGTAACTTTGGGAAAGATTGATGCTGCTATTTGGCGTATAAAACACTATCTTACTACCGCGTAGATTCGATCTATCTACCGGACTAAACAGGCAGTCTTTACCTAGTGACTCCTCTTTAAAAGGAGTTGAAGATACGTTGTCTTTAGAAACGTTGCTCTGGCTGTCCGAATCAATACTGCTTACATTTTTAGATGAATCATTGATGGGAGAAAGCGGGAAATCCTTTTCTAGATCTTTCAATTCCTCTTTGTCGCCGAGTGGTACCCTTTCCTCTACTTGTCCACCCTTTGGAAAGTATTCTGCGCTAATTCTCCGGCTGACTCGTGGGTTTTTTTGCGTTGGTATATTTCCGCTGTCACGTTTTGGCGTTTTCGCACTAACAGATGTGTTTTGAAATGGTTCCTTGCTATCTCCCGACTGAAGGGAGGTGTCATTGTTTTGTAACGAGTTGAAATGCAGAACGCTGGAAAAGAAAAAGATATAAAATAAATACTTAATCCTCTACACATGAATCCGGGACACTGAGAACGATGCCTTATAAAAAAAAAATAGGCAAGTATGGTTAAAGCTCTCGGGAGCACGAAAACTGGCAGCAGATCGCTTGGCTTGGGAGGCAATTTGTGGAATCCATATGCTCCACTTAGGGAGCAGATGTGGAATGATGAGGATTATGATGTTTAACATTTTCCTTTTGAAAGATATAACATGGAATTAAATACATTTAAATTTAATAACTACCTGTGGGTTTGGTTCCGAATAAGAGAATTAAAATAAAGTAAAAACTCCGCTCTGGAACATTCGAATACATCATCCTAAAACAAGAAAAAAAACTGCAAATTTTGGTACAAATCAAGATTATTCGTATTTTGCTAATAATATTTCTAATTAATACGATATTTCTGTAAACATAACCTGCAAAAACTACAGACCTCCGTGTCATACTGCAACCATCTGACACACTTTTCGATGGGATTTTCACCACTAAGGATACTTTTTAAAAGGTTTTCTGACATTTTTGACGGGCCCAATTGATATTTTTTTCATTGGACGAGTTATTTTTTTTTATCGCTACAGTATTTATTTTCAGGTCTGACAAACGAAATTTGACAGCTTTTTACGTGAAAACTGGCGGTTCATTTCATTTTGACACGGTCCCAACGTATACTGTCGAATCTGAAAAAAGGAGATTTTCGTTTTATTGTTTTAAACTGTCCAATTTACATAATATTTTAGGTAGTCTAAAAAAAAAAAAATTCCTCTTAAGTTTGGGGTTTTTTTTTTTTGTTTGGGTGGGAGCACCTGAAAATATTGTGTAAACTGGACAGTTTAAAACAATAAAACGAAAATCGCCTTTTTTCAGATTCGACCGTTGGGACCGTTGAAATATTATTTCACATAATTTAGAATTTAAAACAAAACAAGATCATCAGAGGCTATAACATATGAAGATCGTCCTCTTTTGGTACCAGGCTTTTCTCGGGTACATTATTCCAATCAGTAAAATTTATATTTTATTCTTGTGTTAACTTGTAATTTTTAAATCGAGTAAAATACATTGCAAATTCATAAAAAGCTGCGTTTAATTTGTTATAAATATTAGATTTGGCTAAAAAGACATTTCCCTTTGGTGCAGCGTTCAGGCATTCGAGGGCAGAGAGTAGATAAGGCATAATCAGGGATGAAAATAAAACAAAAAGAAAATTGCACAAAATGAATATATTAATAACTTTATTAACAGGTTGAATTCGGAAACGAGAACACAATTTTCATTTGTCTAACTTCCTAGACCCCACGGATTTATCATGGGTTGAGGATTTTGTAAGTAAGACATGACCACAGCAGATATAGACAGCATAAAGGAACTTAAAATCTGAAATAAAAAAAATTTTATAATTAAAACATCGAGGGAAAGATGGAAAAATATCACAAATGAGTGAGGAACAACAGATTTAACAAGGTTTTTCGATAAATCTATTCTAAATCTACAAAAATGCATATAACACATTCACGGCTATGGGCCATTTAAGTGGCCACTTTACAAACGTGTCATATAGGCGAGCGGCCACTTAAGTGGTCGCTAGCTTTGCATGTCGATAAAGCAGTAAACATGAAGTCTTTATACAAATCCATACGTGAATATGATAAAAACAAGCATTGTCTAATGACATCTCTCGGAAAATGATCAAAACATTATGTACAATTATGTACACCTTGAGGATAATGGGTCATGGATGGTGAGTGATATTTGTATGCATATATAAAATAAACACTAAAACACTAGATCCCTGTGATCTAATGATACAGATATAATGTTTATGTATTCCTTATGCCTTGTTTATTGTTTGGAAACTGTAACGTGATGCCTACATGACATCATTATGATGTAATTAAGATAAATGTATAGAATGGTGGTACGTATGATAGGTACACTAGTTGCCGCCATGAATGGGTTAGGTAGAGAAAGTAGAGAGTAAGTAGAAAATTAGGAGAATTCTTCAACCTTTAAACTATTCTAGAAAATAAATGGTTCTTTGTTTATTTAAAAATAGGAGACCCTACTTTTAGGATTACTTCAAACTACTTTCTACTTCGAACCAGAATTCACTAGAAGGGGCGTTTCAATACAAATTTTCTAAAAATATACGCTTCCTAGGGTTAATTTAGAAGCGTATTTGTATCGTCTTACCCTTTAAGTACTTTATTTATCTCCTTCAACAAACAAATTATAAAAAAAATAAGATGAGGCAAATAATAAGATGATGTCAATATCTAAAACTGTAGAAAAATCATTGCTCTAGTGTTAAATTTCAGGGAGAAAATAGAGGACTACAATTGAATGGACGAACATCGTAGTCATCTTATTAAATACAATAAAATCACATAAATTATTTCTAAAGTTAGTGATTTTGGGGATACTTCACAATACGTGGTAGAGCTGTCAAAATTCCACAAAAGTTTTTGCTCTCTGGATTATAGAGGTACAACATAGAAATGGGCAAAGCTGTGATTGGTTGGATTTAAAAATCTTAACCTACTGTATAAATTTCGCTTTTAAATAGCTGTTTGATTTTAAATAATTTTATTAAACCCAACCTATCATTAACCTACTGTATAAATTTCATAACCTATTATAAAGGATATTGCTTTTAAATAGCAATTTGATTAAAATTATTTTATTAAACCTATCCTATCTTAACCTACTGTATAAATTTCATAACCTATTATCTATGGATTTACCAATAGACTAGTCCTCATAAAAGTTACCACGTATTGTGAAGTATCCCCGTGATTTCTTCCTAACGGCAACGTTATGGTGGCAGAAGAGAAAAACAATTATGTGGAAAAGACGTTTCACCTGTTTGGCATCATCGGAGATTCTGGAGTTGGCGAAGCTGATACTGGAGCAATACAGGGCCGTCCAGGCGCACCACTTTAGTCTCATCATCAGACCACACATGGAGAATATCATTCCTAAAGCAGAAGGAAGTAAGATTATTGTCAGCTTTCCAATATAAACGGAAGCTGAAATTAATTTTATTTTATTAACTTTTTGTACACTGGCGAGTTATTGCTAAGGGAAGTGGGATATGGAAAGGAGTTTTGGAAGTACGAGTGGAGAGGATGTAGAAGGGAGGGGATATATGGAGGGAAATCAAGGTGCTAGGGATAGATAATGATGCTTCAGAGGCTTCTTAAAAGTGAACAAAATGGTGCATTTTTTTATTGGAAGAGGTAGTTCGTTCCAGAGTCTGGCGCTTTGGACAGATTCAGCTTGAATAATATCTTTTTTTGCCGTAGGTATAATGTTTAAATTGTTATTTCCTGGTTATTTTTTTGTTGTTGATGATTTCACATTAGGTTCGTAATTGACAGTAGGTACATCAGGTTCATCTTTCTCATTTGGATAATTTAATAAATATTAATTACTCAACAATTTAAGCGTCCGCTTATCTTATTTATGCCATCATAATTAAATGTATAAAAAATAAGTACACTTCATTTTTGTTTTATTTAATTTTTCAAAAACGTGAATTTCCAAGGGGGCCTTGTGTAATATTGTGTCTGAAAGGGGGGCCACGGGTCAAATGTGTTTGGGAATCTATGCTCTAAACGATGCCCCTTCCCTAAGTTCCCTCCCTAGCAAGCTTCAGTCAAACTCCACCAACCTGTTTATTCGAAACTACCAAAAGAAAATCAACTAACCTAGAATATTCATGTAATCTGTAGTGAGATCTTCACTGGGTAAGGACGATGCTGGAGGCGGTTTATATCTCTGCTGACGTTCAGGGCGCCGCGGATCAACAGCTTGATTTGTAAGCATGATTTACACCTGAAATTTACACATTTCAATCAAAGAAATTGGTAAATACATGTAAAAAGCCTGATACTTTATTACAGACGTACATACCTGTAAAAATACTGTAAAATAAAGCAGTATTAACGCAAATTTAATTTTTAGTTTGACAGCTAAAACAACCTAATTAATTTAGAATTTGGATGGATTGAATGACAGAAAAAGGAACTGGTTATAAAGTAATCGGTTAGACTACAAAGTAGGTACTTTTAGACAACTTTTCATAAAAACTTGTACTTGTACATGTGAGCGATTTAAAATACGATATTTTAATCGGTTCTGATATAATCGACCTGTTAATAATCGGTTATAGAGTATTCGATTATTTAAAGCGAAAACGTAATCATCTGACGTTTAATTACATTGCCACAACTAAAAATTAAAAATCCCACAAAAAATGAAATATGTGAAAAAATGACAAACAAATAATCCGTGTGTGAAACATTTAAATATCTTTTTATTACGTGAAATTAAAATTTGTTTATTACAGTTTTGATTTTATTTTACTCATTAGATATTGGTATTTATTAAAAATATTATGTAATTTCTTCCACCTTATAGTTTACCCTTGACCATGATTTTGAAACAAGGTTGTTTCCCGGTTTTGTTTCCCTTGAATTATCTATTTCGGGAAAATTGCATCATGTGAACACTAGGAAATAGGAAATTGTTATCGTCGCGAATTTTCAATTTGTCAAATCTTTCATTGGGTCGTTCTAGCTATAGTGAATTAGAAATGGTTTGAACGAGTGCGACGATTGATAATAATTATAAATCCCCAAAACAAATAAAATGGCGAAACGATTCGCAGGGTTTTTGAAGAATTTGCGCGGGCCCTCAGATTCTAACCTGAAAAATGCAGAAAATATTGCGAATTCTACGAAGGCGGAATTACTGGCCCAAATCGAACAGTTAAAAAGTAAAATGCCGTCGTTACGGGACGGATTGGACGCAGTGAAGTCAGTGCCTGGAAAAATTCCGGATGAATTGTTCAAAAACAAAGTGAGGGACATGATTACGAAATACGAAAAGTTTACTGGAGTGGACGAGATAATGTTGCTTCAAAAAACAGTCGTGGAATCACAGGTAAATACTTCAAATTATATATTACTATCTTTCAGTATTTTATGTACTACGGGACGTGAAACTAACTTGGGAGATCTTACAGGCAGTTTGTGAAATCCATATGCTCTAGATAGAGAGCGGATATGGAATGGCGAAACTCCTAATTTATTGAAAATTAACTGAAAATACCATATTACAGCTCACACCGATTGTCTCATTTCTGTCTAATATGTTTTTCTGAGTTGTTATGCTGTGTTTGTCGGCTTTGTGTTGCCGACGTTTCCGAGCACATTGCAGTCTCCATCTTTAGGGCTGACGATGGACACTGCAAGATCAGGGGCCGTAATATTAAAACATTAAAAAAATGATTAAACTTTTGAATATTATGTCAGTAGACCAAAGAATTAAATATAATCTTGCTAATAAAATTAACAAAACTGTTAAAGGGATAATTCCAAGATGTATGCAAAACAAATTAAAAACAATGCCTTTTTTCATAAATATGCAACAAGAGGTTCAAAAAATATATGATTAGAAAAGAAAAGAAAAACTATGTCACAGAATTGTCTAATGTATAAGGGCATTAAAATGTATGAGGAGATTCCAGATGAAATAAGAAATGAACAAAATGTAAAGTTATTTAGGGTTAAATGTAAAAAATATATGTGTGAAAAATATTAGTGTAAGTATTATATTATAGCTAAATTGAAAAATGTATAATGGTAGGATAAGAATAGTTAAGAAAAAAAAAATCTGTGTAATGTAATAATATTAGTCTATGTAAAAATTATACATATAGTACTAAATAAATATAATAATAATACACATCATTTCAATGTCCAGTATCGCTAACTTCATTTGTGACAGAATTTTTATGGCGTCAAACCAGTAATGAATGAAGTTCGCCATATCGCATGTCTGGAACGTCAAATGCTGTGTCTGTGCTAGCCTACCAGCATATAGACATATCGGAGAACATTACGATGTGTGGAAGGAGAGTGACCTGTTAATGAATGTGGAAAAGTCGAATGTGATGGTTTTTAAAAGAAATGTGAATATGACTAAAGTGTAAGATCGTAGTAAATGGCGATAGCTTGAAACAGGTGAAGAATTTGTATATCTGGGAAGCATGTTCACTAGTGATGGAAATATGGACAAGGACATTGAAAGGAGGGTTAGTGCCGGTAACAGAGTTAATGGTGCCTTAAACTCGGTCGTATCTAATAAGTGCTTATCAAAAGAGGCTAAATTGGCAGTTCATAATGGAGTTCTGGTACCAACCCTTATGTATGGTAGTGAAGCGTGGTGTTTGGAAAAAGAAGGATGAAAGTAGATTGAATGCAGTTGAAATGCGATCTCTCAGGCGAATGTGTGGTAAGACTATGTATGATAGGTGTACAAATGTCGAAATTAGAGCAGAGTGCAAGGCTGAGATAAGCGTTATCGACAAAATTAAAGTAAGGTCTTTTACGATGGTTCGGTCATGTAGAGCAAATGGATGATGAAAGAACGGCTAAAAAAATATATGATGCGACTGTGCCTGGATGTAGAGGTCAAGGAAGGCCGAGAAAGACATGGCATGATCAAGTAAAACAAGTGAAAGTGGGCATGTAAGAAGTTGGAATAATCGACGTGCGTGCATGAGAAGATGTATGAATGTGGAGGAAGCAAGAGAAGTGTGCCAGGACAGAGTGGTGTGGCGTTCTATCCTCTCTGCCACCCCTTCGGGGAAATGGCGTGATTGTTAGTTAGTTAGTTAGAACATTGCAGTGTCTTCTGGGCTAATTAGCCCAGGGCCATAAAAGTCTCGGATTTGATTTGTCTTATTGTTTTTGCAGGAAAAGTTCATAGCGGCACAGGATAGGAGAAGAGAGGCCGGACAGAAACTGCTTAACATGCAGAGGAGGCTGAAGGAGATACACGAGGAGATGCAAAACACTGCCAAAGGCGACCAAAAGTATCTTAAGCTAGTTACTGACGAACATAGGGTAATGGACAATACCTAATTTACAAAATGTCTTTTTAAAATAAAATAAAAATCACTTTGTTTTTTGATTCACTTTTTATTTGAGTTATCACTAACTAGTTTCAGTACCACCGTACCATCATCAGAGCTAATACAAAACTAACAGTAAAATACAATGTTGCATCTAATTAGTGGGGGTGGGGAACTATGGATTTGGGGAGGGGCTGAGCTATGGATAGGGGTAGAGAGTTTGAGGGGGGATTTTCTTGTAGAGGGGAAATACGTTAAAAATGGGACTATTACTTAGATTTATTTGATTATTAATTATGTTCTGCTTTTCCTTTACAGATTTCTTGATTTCTAGAATTTCTAAGTTATAATTAATATAAACCCCTTTTTATTAATATGTTAAGACCTCCACTCCATCTTCAAAATTGAAGGAGTGATTATTTGTCAAAATGTGTTCTGCAAATTCTGAGAAATTATTATTATTCTGGCATCGTAAATGTTCTTTTATTCTAATATTTATGCTTCTAGATGTTTTCCCAATATAAAAAAAGCGTTGCAATCGTGGCATTTTAGTTTATATATGCCGGCTTTATCTAATTTATTCACTTTGTCTTTTGTATTTTTTAACATGTTTCCTAAATTATTATTAGTATATAATGCAGGTGATATTTCATAAGGTAGTTCTTTTAAAATGCTATTAGTTAAGTTCTTATCAATATACAAAAATCGTCTCCATCTTATATTATCATTAGATACGTTAATATGATTTGATATTAAATAACTTAGAAATTCTAGAAATCAAGAAATCTGTAAAGGAAAAGCAGAACATAATTAATAATCAAATAAATCTAAGTAATAGTCCCATTTTTTAACGTATTTCCCCTCTACAAGAATCCCCCCTCAAACTCTCTACCCCTATCCATAGCTCAGCCCCTCCCCAATCCATAGTTCCCCACCCCCACTAATTAGATGCAACATTGTATTTTACTGTTTAGTTTTGTATTAGCTCTGATGATGGTACGGTGGTACTGAAACTAGTTAGTGATAACTCAAATAAAAAGTGAATAAAAAAACAAAGTGATTTTTATTTTATTTAAAAAAAGTTTACAATGATTTACAAAGTTAATTGTGATAATATAAATAACGGTACAAAATGTCTGTTCGTGATGTTGATTTTACAAATTCTTTCTTTCTTTTTTTTATTAATATTTATTTATTTAATACATCATTGAATTTACAAAGCTTAATATCACAATAATTTTACAAAATAATCATAACGCTATACCTCACCAATAAAAAAGACAAGCTCTTGTGCTTGGTGAGGGAGGTTACGCTAAAAATACATAATATATAAGTAGTAATCATAGTAAGGTAAAAGTATAAGGTATAATAGTAAGTAGTAAATATAAGTATTACAACAAGGTAAAATATAAGTAGTAATCATAGTAAGGTAAATTAAAAAATAAATCTAGGTACTAGATGTGCAAAATAAACAATTAAGTAAGCAATAGATAGTGATTATAGTTGTTCGAAATAAATGTGTTTTTTTAGTTTAAATTCAAATTTCTTAGACATTAATAATTTTTAGTTTCATTGGGCAATTCATTAAAATACATGATTCCGATATTTTCAAAATGTTTTGTATGAAATTTTGGAATTTTAATTTTGGTATCTTATTGATAGATTAGATTGATATTTGAAATTGTAAACATATTTAAATTACAGCAAAATGTTATTATTTCCATAGCTAACAATCTGGTAATTGTTTTTGGCTACTTAAATAATAATTTAAACAAGTTTATGGTACTACATATGGTACTATGGTACGGCCATAACCTGTTCGTGGGTATATTGATTGTGAATTTCTTTACACCTTTTCAAGCGACATTTTAAAATTTACTAACTGCCAACCTAACCTGACTATTCCTTCTCCAGACTATAGTGGAGGAGCAGCACCTTCGCGAGGAGTTTTCCTCCATTGAGAGGGGAGGAGAGGGAGCACTTCGGTACAATGTCCGCCGCTGTGAAGCTCAGCCACGAGAAGGAGAGAGCGCATGCCGACCGCAACAAATACTGGTACATTGTGGCGTCTCTCATTCCAAGCGTTTATTTTACTTTTGACACATGGGCGCCTATAATGTTCCGTAATTATTGACGAGCAACCATAGACCGAAAAATGCAATACTTCATGTTTTTTTCTTTACGATAGTGAAGCACATGTTCTTTAGCTCCGATATTTATCGATATCGATGTTTATTGAGCCTACTTATGCAACGAGGATTATTCAAGTTGATTTTTTCCATGAAAAAATATAAAAATGTAATTTAAATTAAAAACTTGTTTTTTTTTTTTGTTTGTCGCGACACAGAATTTCTCAATTTACATTACGACAAATAAAATAGTCCTATGCATATTTGGGTTTTCTGTAGCTCCTGCACCCGATGACAAACTCCAATTAAGGAGTTTATCGGGACTGTATTTTAAAGTTTCTTTTGTAAGAAATTATGTATTTTTTTGTAATATTTTTTATTGAATAAAGACTGTTAAAAAAAAAAAGTTTTACGACAGCGCTTTCGTAATATAAACTCTGCTTTAAACGTCTGGGTATGTTTATAAACTACAAAATGTTGAGCAAAAATAAAATATAAATGTGTTAAATTGATTAAAACTTCTTCATAAAATAAGTCGATTTTTATGAGAAATCGATTTTGGTAACGCATTAGGACATCCCTAATCGATACATAATCGAGCTGTCAAAAGTAAAAATAACAAACAATTTAAGAAAAATTAAATTTTGCTAACTCATTGTGAATCACCTGAAAAAAAACACGGTGTATAAGAACTTTATTAAAAGTTAAAAAATAATATTCAACTCACATTTGAGTAAATTCACGAAAGATTTCGATCTCATTTTCACAACTCCGTGAAGCTTCGTAAATGGAATTCATAGCGCAAAATGGAATTGAAAGCAAACATCTTTATAAGATTATTTAAAAAGTAATCAATCAGGGTTGAAGAGTTTCTCGACCAATAATTATTAACATTTTAAAGTTGAAAAGGTGATTCTTGCTATGTATTCGCCAAATTCGCCCACCAACCAAGCCAAACATCTAGGTTTTCTACATCAAAAACGTAAGGACAATCAGATTTATCCTAATGTGACAGAGTAGAGCTCAATAAGCGTTCAGCCATTGATAAAGCTGAGAGTTGGCGTTCAACTTAAAAACCAATATATTAGTTACTGTTAAAGGTATAATTTCAATATCCAAATTTCGGAAAGCTGATTGTTGAATCCTTAACTATTGTACACAAAATGACATTTATTATAATATATGCACACTGGGCGGCCAATAAAAATTTGCGGCAAATGTAGGAATATTTACATAATAAGATGAATAAATAAGTTTGGTTCTTGTCACCACAAAAGAAAAATTATAGCTTGCCCAATGAGGTTGCTTAGTGAAATAAAAACGTATTGAATTTAGATAGCTCCTTACTCAAAGCGTAAGTATTTTATACTTGCTTATAAGACACTGATGCGCGCCGACAGCCTATGAAAAAACTTCAAAATTCGGGCTGTCTCTATCCACGATGCCTCTTATGAAATTTTACGGAAATGCGATTCAAGACAACAGTATGGATCGCTAGAATTAGAATTATAACGGTAGTCATAGGCTTACATAGGAGCGATCGGCTAATCTACACTAACGATAAATAAATGCTCACGCTTACTCGGGTCCTGACTAAGTAATGAGAGATGTTCCAATGATTCAGGCATATTGATTAATGGTCCAAAACACACATTACTATTTTATTTAGCCAAATTGCATTCAGGGTAAAATGATGCTAACTGTCCCTATGACGTAGGTCAGTAGAGGATAGAACGCAACCTTCAGTGTGGCGAATTTCCCTTCTCTGTAACCTTCTTACATTCAAACGACTTTCGAGTGCATAGTACGCATTAACGTAATCACCAACCAGGCCACCACTTTCAATTAATATGCACTTACTGTCACTTATATCACTCATTGTCGGCCACTTCGTCAATAATTAAAAATATTTAATATACAGGTTTTATCTTATTTACAAACAATATTTTTCATACTTACAAAAAACAATGCATTTGAGTAGATCGTAAAGCCGTTTCTTAATTGTAGAATTTCGGTCGCACAACTCATACCTATATACAATGTCTGATCAAATTCGCCGGAATGTAAATTATGCTAGGGCAGTACTTTAATCTCGAATAATTCTGTATAATGAATTTCGAAATACTATACGTACTTTTGTAAAAATTATATTTTTTATCACTTTCAATATATTCGGTTTCTTTTTTATACTCCAGCTGCACGCCCATAAAAGGCGATGTTATTTGTCCAAATATACATTATTAAAAATAAAAAAACTCAAAATAATCGATGGGGGGGCCCACAGGAAATGATAATCTCCGCGAAATTATACGAATTATACCACTAAGGCGTGGCATCTTCCCTCATCATCAATTTATTGGGGGGTAACAATGGATGGAGGGTATGGAGCCCAAATAAAACAGTTTTTACATGTATAAACAGTATCATATATAAAATGCATAAATAGTAAATCACTTTTTACGCATACCCTTTTTTACATAGTATAAAATAGAATCATTAGACTCAATTTATTTAGATATCTATACCTAGACATGTTCAACTCTTGGCGGTTTTAAAAATTTTTCCAAATTTAGCTCATACTTCAAACAGGCTCGCTAATAGTTTTTCAATGCTCTATTATCCTTGTTTGTGGCCTACCCTGTATTAATCCTAGATAATGACTTTACATTTTGGTTCTAAATTTTGTTATTTAATCACGATCTGATTATTTAGGCATACAAATTGGGCGAATGCTTTTCTCTTGTTTACAAGTAATTGTATTGAATTAGTTCCTAAAACGTGTTGGTTAAAGTAAAATAAATGACTTTGAACATTTTAATCATGTTTTCACGTCTTTATCCATGGTACTTACGTTCAAACGGCAGAGTCTAGCAATGTTTTTTATGTCGACTTTCTGCAGTCTCAATGTTCTTTTACTTTAAAATACGCCGGACTCACATTGCAATCGGACTCAAGAAAGATTTGAATTTTTGTTGAAAACGAGGGGCGACGTCAAACGCGCGCGTGGGCACAACCGCAAAGACCGCGGCGCGGGCGACTGCGCGTGCGTCTCCCTGCGCAATAATCCCGATCGATATCTTTTAACGGCGTGTCGCAAGGGTATTCGCGAAACCGCGTTAAATAGGCATCTAGCGGTGCTGTGTTAGGGTGTACGCGACTTGTATGCGTGGTTTTATAATCGGATCGAAAATAATAAAGTGTAATGTTCCAAGACATATGTTTTTTTATTTGAAATGGGTTCTATGGTAACGATACTGACGTTATCAGGTTGTTTTTTGTTACCTGACTTATATTAGTGATCATGTGTACATAAAAGAAGCAATACATGTCCTACTGAGGCCTACTGCATACTCGTCAGTAGATATTGATCCTATATTCATGAAAACTTCTTTGGTGCGGTAATTGAACTTTGGACCGATTTGTCAAACACCTTTCAGACCACATTGCGCGAAGAATTTCAAAACCTGTCATTCCACCGTATATTCGCCGAGCCGAGCATAAGCCGAGGATATCGCTGCATGCACGACATGATGCCGAGTCGAGGACAAGCGCTCAAGGACGCCATCAAGAAAGCGTTTATTCAAACAGCGCCGCAGTCGCGAACGAATCCGCACTGATCTCTATTACCATACTCGCACGAGAATGAAGAGTTGAATGAAGAATGACGTTCTTTGTAGATTATGTCATTTCGGGAAATGCTTCGGTATCTAGAGGCAAATTGAGCTTAAGAAATCCTGTAGATTTTTTCTACTCAGTAGAACGATCTGTGAAAACATAAAACGTACTAACCCCAATGCAATTACTTGCTTGGTAATATTTCACCCAAGGTTAAAATGGACAAGACTTATTACTATATCTGAAATTTAGATTATTTTAGTAGGAGTGTTTTATTTTAAGTGAATCAGACTTATTATACAGGCGCTAACAACCATCGTTTCCTAGTACACTGTAAAGGTATGATATCTAATCACATTGAGACTGATTGTTGAAGTGACTTTGATCTGGTTGGAGAATAAATTACCGCAAGATTAAAGTAAAAAACCGTCCCGCACGATCTCATTACCAAACTCGGCGAGAATGAAGAGTACATTAAGATGACGTTCTTTGTAGGAATTGTCATTTTAGTCCTCTATGGAATCGTAGGCAAATTGAGTTAAGAAATCTGTAGTTTTTCTACTCAGTAGAACGACTGAGAAACATAGCCCAGTACCAAACCACCAATGCAATATTGCTTGGTAATATTTCAACCCCAAGTTAAATGGACAAGACTTATTTTCTAAATGGACACATTTAGATTATTTTTGTAGGAGTGTTTTATTTTAAGTGAATCAGACTTATTATACATGGCGTAACAAAACTCGTAGTACAACCTGAAAACTGATGAATCTACATCACATTTGGAGTCGAATGTTGAATATGACTTTTGAATCTAGGTTGGAAAAAAAATTACCGCAGATTAAGTAAAATTGCACGAATTCTTATCAAAATGCGGTTTTTTATTTTTGTTTTCTTTATGGATAGTATTAATTTGACTCAATAAATAATATATTATAGCAATTTGCAAAAATTTACCGAAAAAAAATCATTTTCTTAAACCAATTTTCTCGAAAACTATGGGTCAAATAAAAATGTAAAAATTACAAAATTGAGTCCAAATATGATGTAGATTCACTGGTTTCCCGCTTGTACATCGAGATTTGTTACGTGGTGTATTACCCTGTGTATGTTACTCTAGTACAATAATTTATTGCCTATTTTTTTTTGAACCTGTACCCTTTATTTAGAAAGTTGTTATTTTTTGTTAAAATAAATAAAAGTTGAAAAAAAATTATGTAATTCTTTTTATTACTTGCCTAAAACTCGTTTCCTGAGTAGAGAGACCATCAGTAGATAGTTCAGTCAAAAATCACTAACTCCAGTTTAACAATATTCTGACTTGCATCTTAATTGAATATACAAACATTAGAAAATAGAAGAATATTAAATGATTTGCTCTTTCTGTTCAAAAGTATTTAAATCTATGTTTGATTGTTGTCAACTAAACAAATTTAATTAGTATACGAGTGCCTGGTCGAGTTACCTGTAGTAATGCGCTATTTTACTGTAGCCAAACATCAACCAATTACAGTGCTAACTCACCTATACGACGAATGCACGCACTGGCTAACAAGTATACTAACAATATTGATGTTTTCAACACAAATCTAGTGCATTTTAGGGAACAGTGTCTGGATGCCATCTCTGGCGGCAATGAATAGCTACCTACTGTGTAATCATTTAAAAATGTCTATGTAAAAGCCCTATGGGCGTAAAAACAATAAAATAAAATATAAAAATTTGTATTCGATCGCACAGTCTCATGACCTAAACTCAGCGAAAACGAAGATGCCCTGATTATCTAGCGAGTCGGGGCCAGATCACTGTCATGGGTTGCTACTGAGTGAGTCGCCATCTTTCTGTCTAAATAATTGTTATTATAAACGAAAATATATGTGAAATGTTGTGATAGCAAAAAGGAAAAAATGTATATTTTAAAATATTAACTAAAATTCCCAAAACTCCCAACTAATTTACCTTATTTCAAACGTACCCACGAATAATCACTAGCCATGCTAAGCGCCACCCAATGAACATACAAAATCCTGTCATAAGCAATTACTAACTCTGCCTTTTTCCAGAACAAATATCATCTTTATTCTCCACATAAATGTGTTAATTTTTCAAACAATTTGTCAAGGAACAGGCAGTGCTTTTTGAGGTTCATTTTAATATTGTTAAAAAAGACGCCGCTAGAGTGGTTCAAGTTGGCTCGGTGGGTAGCCCACTCTCTCTTATGACTCGCAGCGGTCTTGGGTTCGATCAACACTGCATTTTTTAAAAATACATATAGCCCAAGCAAATTAACGAATTTAGGGGAAATAATTCGTGTAGTTTTGAAAATTGGCACATTTGTTCCTTGAGGTGTCCTGATCAACATATTCAAAATCCTCTATGGTGGGGGGTGTGCTAACTGCGGGGGAGGGGGGGAAAGGTCCCCTTTTTCAGATTTTGGGTTATATCTCGAAAACCTTATGAAATAGCGTTAAAAATTTTTCTACAATAATTATCTACATAAAATTTACTAGAAATTAAGTTCTCCTCATTTTTACTGTAGGATTAATACTTTAGGAGGAACAAGGGGTCCAAGAATGGGAATCGCAAAATTTTGCGCGGCCGTACGCGTTTCCCCGCGTTTTTTGGATCAATAATACTTTTATAGTATCAGTAGGCGTTACAAGGTGTTGATAAAAATGAAAATAATGTTATCTTTACATATTATGTTTATTTAAATAATAAAAATTAAAAAAATTAGGAATTGGTTTCCAAAATTCCAATTGACCAATGTTGAATCCGTGATTCCTCTTCCTCGAGTCATTCCTCCACAGCTCTTCATACTGCGCATCAATGTTTGCTCAATTGTCATGTCAGACCAAACTCCAGTCCAAAAAGAATCGCTCCTTCTTATGGTAAAGTATCCTTTGCTGAGAAAAGGACTCAAATTCACTTTGATCCATTCTTGTCTCAAGCTGAATCATATCTTGCAGATACAAATGAGCACATCTGGCATACTGAAAGTGACCGCAAGCATGAAAGAATGGTATCATCCTCTTGTACACAGCTAAGGTGAGGTCTTCCAATCACCAGAACGCTCTGCAGCAATAAACTGTTTCATTATAGTGACCATGTGAATGTACTGGATCCATAGTGCAGCCGTAGGGCCATTTTCTTTTAAAATGTTCAATTCATTTATTATTTTTGATTGCAGTGAAGTCAACAGCTCATTATCGATTACTCTTGGCATAGTTAGTGGCTCAGTTAGCATGTCTTTTAAGAGGTTATTTATGGTTTCCTTTTTCGTCATTACTAACATCAATATTATTTAAAAGTATACCATATAAAGTAGTGTGAACTAGCAAATGCGCGCGCGAGCTGCTCTGGCGTAAGCATGACCAGTCAACATTTGATCAACTGAATTAGGAGTAAAAATATTACATAACAAATCCCGTAAGCCACTTCCAGCCATTATTTGGCCAATACATCCAAGAAAAGACATCAGCAAGTGAAACCCACCAAGCCTTACAACAACACTTTTGATTTTAGGATCATCTTGACAAGATGCAACAATGTCTCGGGCTTTGATATAAAGAGGTAGATCAAAAGTAACAATACAAGTTTTAATCAGACACAGCTCCGCGGCATATTTTAAAGCAGTGTATATTGTATCATAGTCAGTTGGAGGCGAAGTGATAAATGGCAAAGGGATAACGGCACTTTTATCAAAGCTCTGATTTTGTTGAATATAACGCATAAAACCTTTCCACTCAGGGATATTTGAAATCTCGAGCCACTTGCCGCATATCCACAATACATCAGACAGACTTGG
>JAGVSP010005874.1:0-31435 GCA_022494985.1 Micrasema minimum
CAATTGGATTTACATAAAAAACAAAGTAGAAAAGACAAATACGTTTTTTGTTAAAAAATACTTAATAATCGTATATTTTTTTACAAGTTTAAAATAAAAAGGTACTTTTTACTAATTTTATATAATTTTTTATTAGCAATGAGATTATAGTTCAAGCAATATTTTTCGGAATCATAAATAGTACCTTGAACATGTTGATGTATGTCTTTTCAATGTAACCAATTTACACAATTATCTCAAATTTTAATTATGTGCATTTTTTAAATAAAAAAAGAAAACTATGCAATCCTATGATATTTGTAAATATTATTTTCAATAAAGCCTAAGTGGCTTGTGCTTGAAAATAGGAATCGAGTCGAGTCGAAGTGGGGATTCGAACCGACGATCTCTGGACTCAGAGACCGCGACGCTACCCACTGGGCCACCACCCGTTATTTATTCATGTTGTTTTTTTAAAAGTTTATGTCTGGATGCAGAAGTCGAAGAATCCGAAACCTAGTCGCCTTTGGACTTTATTACAAGCTCGCGTCGATATCTTAACATATTAGGACCACATTCCCTTCTTCAACTTCTTAATCACTGTTGAAATATCGTAAATGTTGAAAAATATTTTTTTCGAGCACAACATTTATTTTATGGGGAAATTTTCATTAAATACAACAGTGTATTTATTTATAAAATATTGAAGCTAGTTTTTAGATTCCGAGAATATTTTTTTAGTTGAACATTAATACAATATGAAACATTTGTTAAAACTTCAGTTATTTGATAGAAATCTGTTGTTGTAATCTGTGAAGGATAAATTAAGTACTTTATTTTTTGTAATTTTGTGTTTTCCCCATTCACTTATGGTCTTGGTCGATAACAAAGACAATTTCAGGAGTATGTGAAACTCCCTCAAGAATAGAGCCTTAAGAATGAAAGCCTTAACTCATTTCACGCCTTCTTGCCTTTTACAATGCCGAGAGTTGATTGGAAAAAAGTTCTTTTATTTCGTTACATGGAATTCGCAAACAAATAATTCGTTTTATTAAAAGTTCTTGTTTTAAGTCATTTAGGTTTTTGAGACAAAAATAAGTAAATTATACACCTATCTAAATAAGTGACAATAACAATTTTGGATAAAAAGCAACTTCCAAAGAACTTATTTGACTGCGTGAAAAGTAAGCATTAAATATATTTAGTGAAAAAACGTACTTTTATTTATATTATATATTTTTACATTTTGGGTAGCAACTAGAACAAAAAAATACTATTATTTAAAGACAAACACTGAATTGTTTTATACTTAATTTTTTTGTATTTATTTTTGCTAGTATATATGTTGAAGTTCTTCTCTTATACAAAAGTCTAGATCTAGTACATTATTCCCTTTTGAGCTTTTTTTACAACTCTTTGAATGTAAGAAAATAATTATTGCTAGATATTGTTTGTATTCATTTTGATTTTCCCAGGCACCCAAACTACGTAGAAGCAACTTCTTTTTATCTTTTTTTGTGAAAATTTTAGGTTTTAACATAATTTAATTTATTTTTAAGACAAAAAACAAAACTTAACTCGCAGCTAGAATAATACATAATTATTATGCCTTAATGTGTTGAAATTGAAAGCAGCCAGATTAATCCAAAAGACGCTGTGATATGACGCAAGAGACCTTTTCCAAATATAATAAAATTCTACCTCTATTATTTCCGGTTAGAAAAACCTTCAAAAAAATGTAACATGAAACTTCTCAAATAAGTTGCGATAAATTTTGACAATTGGCAATACACATTTTTAAACTCTCTTGTATCGGTGAATTTTTGGCAAGAAATATTGTTAATCTTAAAAGAAAATTATAAATACTTTTGAATAGACAATGATATAATGAACAGGATTAAATAACCTTTTTTATTAGTTTTGTTAATCACATCAAGTTGACAAAATATACTGCAGAAAAAAAACAATTAACGATATTGTTTTGATTTGTAACAGTTTGCATGGTGTTTTCAATATCCCCGATTCGTGATTATAAATCATAATTTCTTCAAGTTTTGCGAATTTCTAAAAGTTTTTTAAAAAAAATTTTTTATTCAATTTAATGAACATGACATTAGAAAGTATAATAAATCAACTAAATAAACCAATTAAAGGTTTTCACAAATAGAATTATTAAGAGGGAAATGTGAATATGACTAAGTGTAAGATCGTAGTAAATGGCAATAGCTTGAAACAGGTGGAAGAATTTGTATATCTGGGAAGCATGTTCACTAGGGATGGAAATATGGATAAGGACATTGAAAGGAAGATAAGTGCCGGTAACAGAGTTAACGGTGCCTTAAAGTCGGTCGTATCTAATAAGTGCTTATCAAAAGAGGCTAAATTGGCAGTTCATAAAGGAGTTCTGGTACCAAACCTAATATATGGTAGTAAAGCCTGGTGTTGGAAAAAGAAGGACGAACGTAGATTGAATGCAGTTGAAATGCGATCTCTCAGGCGAATGTGTGGTAAGACTATGTATGATAGGTGTACAAATGTCGAAATTAGAGCAGAGTGCAAGGCTGAGATAAGCATTATCGATAAAAATTAAGAAAGGTCTTTTACGATGGATCGGTCATGTAGATCGAATGGATGATGAAAGAACGGCTAAAAAAATATATAATGTGACTGTGCCTGGATGTAGAAATCGAGGAAGGCCGAGAAAAGACATGGCATGATCAAGTAAAACAAGTGCTTGAAAGTGGGCATGTAAGAAGTCGGAATAATCGACGTGCGTGCATGAGAAGATGTATGAATGTGGAGGAAGCAAGAGAAGTGTGCCAGGACATAGTGGTGTGGCGTTCTTTTGTTTATTGAGTGACCTTCCGATTGTAGAAAACAATTAAAATGATTGAAATGGTTAAGTTAATTGTTGAAGGGTCCCTGCTAATTCCACATCACAATTATATTCCGCCAGTAATGAAGGGAGGCTGGATTGTCCCCCTAACTTAGTTATCGGGGGTGGTGAGAGAGAACAACGTAAACGCAAACTTTAGAAAAAACTTAAAAAAAAAAAACAATAAAGCTCTTGTTTTTATTAATTTATTATTTTATTTCTACAAAAACTAATAGCAATAATATGTTATTAACTTTCTGGTGGACGCATCGGATCTAAGAAATTCAGCAAGTAATTTAACTTTACTATTTGAAATAACACATAAAAGTATTTAAAATATCAGCGTGAAAAATGTATTGTGTTAAAATCTTGGAGGCTTTTGTAAAATCATGTGCTTAAGGAGCATACTCCACCACGTGTACTCCGAAGTTCCGAAACAAGAGTATTCTTCGATTTTCTTTATGGAATTTAACATTAGAGCAATGATTCATTCACACATTTTAAAACTGACCAGATGCACGTTTGTATGGTCTTATTTTTTAACAATATATTTATCCTCCTTTAAAAACGAATAAAAAATCATTTAAAATAAGACACTGCTCAAACACGCACCTGGTTAATATCTAAAATGTGTGAAAAAAATCATTGCTCTAATGTTAAATTACAGAGAGAAAAGTCGAGGAATACGTTTGTATTTGGGGAAGCGTCCGCGAGTCACGTGGTGGAGTGTGATCTTAAGCCCGCTATATAATGGGACAGTTTACACTACACAGTTTTCTGTGCAGTCCTGAAAAACGGTCCCCCGTATAAAGCTAAAACTGCATGAAAAACTGTGTGCTAGTGTCAGATTTAAGCTGACATGAACAGTCAATGTTTTTTATGTAAACGTTTAAAAATAGACATTGGTTTATTGTATGCTTATTAAATACGTAAAAAACCCAATAACATATTTACATTATTAGCTAAATACACAATTTCCTGAGAGCAAACATACGATAAAAACTTACAATCGCGGTTTCAAAAATACACATATTTAGCGTGTCTTTTGACAGAAGTTTGACAGACAGTAAAAAGACCCCCCCTGCACAGTTTTCTGTTCAGACAAGAAACTGTGTAGAATATTTTCTGAACAAGAAACTGTCCCATATAAAGCGGGCATTAATCAGCATGTTGATTTTGTATTTTTGTAAATCTGCTGTGGTAAAAAAAAATGGTGAGTTTATGTTCTGATGAAAAATACGGATTACTCAATTGTTCAGTAACATTATGTTGCAATGTTTGACCATAAAGTTAATGCTTAAAATATTTATGGAGTTTCCTTGTTTCTGATTGAGCACCTTGCTGTCCTATTATGCAGCCCGAGCGTTTGTGGGCCGCTGTTGTTTGTTTCGCCCAGTCCCAAGACGAGTGAACAATGCGGAGCTGGTAACCCCAATTCATTATCCGGGCGTACCGCAGGGATGTCCACTCAGGTAAGGTACCTATGGGAGGCTGAATCAGTATGTTCCACACTACAGACCAAACCTCAAGCTCAGCAATACTCCACTTGGCCATTATTGTTTGCCAAATTAATTAATTGTTTATCCCAACCCAATTCATTATCCCGGCGTAACCGCAGGGATGTCACTCAGGTAGGTACCTAGGGAGGCTGAATCAGTATGTTCACACTACAAGACCAAAACCTCAGCAATACTCCACTTGGCCGGTGCAAACATATTGCATTACTATAATTGTTTATCCCCAACCTTAGAGTAATGACGCGCCAGGCTATAGTAGAGGCCCTTTCGCCGTTTTCCCATACAGCGGAGGCGTTGCAAATTTTTTAGTTAGCGACAACTTCACTCTGCTGGCGGCCATTATATATTTGTTTGACAACAGAACGTAAAAAACGTCACTTTCGTAACGGTCACTTTCGTCGCTTTGCTAGTAAAATAACGTGGATACTTCCTGATTTTAATCATCAAAAACGGCAATGGTGAATTGGTAGTATGCTTGGTTTAGTAGCAGTAAAGAGTTGTCAAAGGTGTTTAAAAGTAGTCACATAATCACAGGTAATCTTGATTTCGATAAAATAATTATTTTGATTTTACATTGATTTTGGCATATATTTGTCCATCACATGGGTATTATTTGTATGAAAACTACATCCTTATAATCAACATATTATCTACATTAATTTACCAGTTTTTCTTAATTTTAGGTTGATCAATTTGTAAACTAAAGTATGTTTTACTGTTGATTGTGCTGTACAGGTTTGATTACTGCGGATATGCCAAGGCCCGCATTAGGCATGGTTGGAAAAACAATTGGCATTTGTTTTGCTGCAACACTATATTCCAACATCGTGTTTGACAATCATGAGAGATTGGTTTATAAGACCGTTAGGGGCCCCTCTATAGCGCCAGGGCTGCGTCCATTACTCTATAGATCCCAAACCCAATTCAAATATCCGGCGTGCCGAGCAGGGTATGTCCCTAACAGGTAGGTAGCCTTAGGGAGCTTGATCAGTATGTTCCACACTACAGACCAAACCTCACCATTACTATCCACTTGGCCGGTGCATAATTATTGTTTATCCCAACCCAATTCAATATCCAGGCGAGCCGCAGGGATGTCACTCTGGTAGGTACCCAGGAGCTTGAAACAGTATTTTCCACACTACAGACCAAACCTCAGCAATACACCACTTGGCCGTGCATAATTATTGTTTATCCCAACCCAATTCAATATCCAGCGAGCCGCAGGGATGTCACTCTGGTAGGTACCTAGGAGGCTGAATCAGTATGTTTCCACCCACTAACAGACCAAACCTCAGCAATACTCCACATTGGCCGGTGCATAAATATTTGTTTATCCCAACCCAATTCAATATCCAGCGAGCCGCAGGGATGTCACCTGGTAGGTACCTAGGGAGGCTTACTCCACTTGGCCGGTGCATAATTATTGTTTATCCCAACCCAATTCAATATCCAGCGAGCCGCAGGGATGTCACTCTGGTAGGTACCTAGGGAGGCTGAATCAGTATGTTCCACACTACAGACCAAACCTCAGCAATACTCCACTTGGCCGGTGCATAATTATTGTTTATCCCAACCCAATTCAATATCCGGCGTTTCCGCAGGGATGTCACTCTGGTAGGTACCTAGGGAGGCTGAATCAGTATGTTCCACAATACAGACCAAACCTCAGCAATACTCCACTTGGCCGGTGCATAATTATTGTTTATATCCCAACCCAATTCAATATCCGGCGTTCCGCAGGGATGTCACTCTGGTAGGTACCTAGGGAGGCTGAATCAGTATGTTCCCAATACAGACCAAACCTCAGCAATACTCCACTTGGCCGGTGCATAATTATTGTTTATCCCAACCCAATTCATTATCCGGCGTACCGCAGGGATGTCACTCAGGTAGGTACCTAGGGAGGCTGAATCAGTATGTTCCACAATACAGACCAAACCTCAGCAATACTCCACTTGGCCGGTGCATAATTATTGTTTATCCCAACCCAATTCAATATCCGGCGTTCCGCAGGGATGTCACTCAGGTAGGTACCTAGGGAGGCTGAATCAGTATGTTCCACAATACAGACCAAACCTCAGCAATACTCCACTTGGCCGGTGCATAATTATTGTTTATCCCAACCCAATTCAATATCCGGCGTTCCGCAGGGATGTCACTCAGGTAGGTACCTAGGGAGGCTGAATCAGTATGTTCCACAATACAGACCAAACCTCAGCAATACTCCACTTGGCCGGTGCATAATTATTGTTTATCCCAACCCAATTCAATATCCGGCGTTCCGCAGGGATGTCACTCAGGTAGGTACCTAGGGAGGCTGAATCAGTATGTTCCACAATACAGACCAAACCTCAGCAATACTCCACTTGGCCGGTGCATAATTATTGTTTATCCCAACCCAATTCAATATCCGGCGTTCCGCAGGGATGTCACTCAGGTAGGTACCTAGGGAGGCTGAATCAGTATGTTCCACAATACAGACCAAACCTCAGCAATACTCCACTTGGCCGGTGCATAATTATTGTTTATCCCAACCCAATTCAATATCCGGCGTTCCGCAGGGATGTCACTCAGGTAGGTACCTAGGGAGGCTGAATCAGTATGTTCCACAATACAGACCAAACCTCAGCAATACTCCACTTGGCCGGTGCATAATTATTGTTTAATCCCAACCCAATTCAATATCCGGCGTTCCGCAGGGATGTCACTCAGGTAGGTACCTAGGGAGGCTGAATCAGTATGTTCCACAATACAGACCAAAACCTCAGCAATACTCCACTTGGCCGGTGCATAATTATTGTTTATCCCAACCCAATTCAATATCCGATGTTTACTCAGTTAAATTTAAATTTCATATTTTTAATGCCTGCATTACATATTTTCTTTACTATGTCCACGAGTCGTGGTTCCTTACTAAGACCCAAAACAGCTCTTTTAAGAAACGGTGTCTTAAAAAAAGTATTGATGTGCGATGGTTTGATTTCATATGAAATACGGACGCAATCAAACTAGTGTTAATTGTCAATGCGAAGGCGATTCTGCTGGTTTAGCCATGGTTTTATATTCATATATTCAAGATGTATTTTCTTTATAACTTTGGTATCTCTGTAAATACATAATAACAATTATAATTACTGTAATATGATTTGATATCTCATACTCTACGTCGGACAACTAACTGCTATAATACAAGTTCAGTGTATAATGTTCCATTGTCCTAATTGCGCCTAACCCCAATAATTATTTCAGAAACCCACAAAGGTGTTTGATTACGCCGCAGGGGTTTAAAATTATTTTACAGAAATAGAAATACAATGACGTATCACACTAAACATAGAAATATTTGTAATGTTACAGATAAAAACTAAATCTGTCTTGTGACATATACCTACAGGCATTTTAAAATTTTCTGAAGCAAAAGTGAATTAAGTATGAGATAAACAATTATTTTCGTTAAAAAGAGTTGTTTGTCAGCTCCAACGCATGACTAGAGTTTACCTTTTAAGTCCGATTGTCATTGAATATACAATAGGCAAAGGGGAAAAAAATTACATCCGCCATTTTGAATTTTAAAAAAAATTCATCATCATCATACCATAACCGCTCATCCCTTTCATTTCTTCCCGTGCATCCTCCCAAGTTAAGTCCACGTCCCGCAGCTGTGACGCAAACTGCCGACGAATTGTCAGCCGAGAACCTGATGCCTTGTAAAATAGGCAATCATGGTTAAGGTTCTCGGGAGGCATACGTAGTATATGGCCTAGCCAACCGAAACGCCTTCGCCGGATGACAGTAGATACCAAGGGTTGCTGTGTCCGTTGCATCACCTCTGTTTTCCTTACAGAGTCAAACCACCGCACACCTAAAATTATTCTAAGACACCTAAAAAAAATTACGACCCCTTTTCCCCCGGAAAACGTTACCCATATTCATATAAAATAAAAAACTGCATCCGCCGAATCATCTAAATTAAAACGATTCAAAACCGTATTTCAGGTTTCATGCGGTCACATGCGTTAAACCTCATCCCTTACCCCTCATCCCTTAGTAAATACGCTTATAGGTCTTCGGAACGCTTTCTTGTTAACGCTCGATTTCACAACTCATCAAATTTGAGTACTGGGGGCTTTAAATAAAGTTGCTTCTTAAGGAGTAAACTCCAAAAATACATTTGCGCTCATAATATGACATATAAATACCCAATAATTTAATTTCGGAGCTACATTACTTTAAAATGTTTCCTCGGCACGGGGTATCCCAGTGAGGGAGCATCTTTAATATTTATTTTATTTTATGGTTTTTTACGCCCGTTGGGCTTTTACACAGACATTTTTAAATGATTACACAGTAGGTAGCTATTCATTACAGCCAGAGATGGCATCCAGACACTGTTCCCTAAAATGCAATAGATTTGTGTTGAAAACATCAAAATTGTTAGTATACTTGTTAGCCAGCGCGTACATTTCTTCGTATAGGTGAGTTTGCACTGTAATTGGTCGATGATTGGCTACAGTAAAATAGTGCATTACTACGGGTAACTAGACCAGGCACTCGTATACATATATTTAAAATAAAATAAAAATACATTTTTAAAAAAACCTGTTAAAGAACAAATAAATTATTTAATTATTTAAATAAAACTAATAAAAGTTAAATAAGAATATTTGGTACACTTCCACTATGATTTTATTTGACCAGTTAGCGCTTTCGCCCTGTTACGGGCATCTTCAGACTGGTCTGAATCATGAGATTCCACCAAGTAATGTCAATAAAAAACTTAAATAAAATAAATTGATAACTGGGCCAGAGAGTAGGGAAACAAGTTGTGGTGAAGTGGCACTTAAACATTTAAATCGCAAGTTTATAATATTATCTTTTCGATAAAAAAGAAATTGTTGAATTAAAAAAGAAACCAAGTGGTAATTTTTTTAAAATTATAATTGCTTGTAACCAAAAATCGATTAAAAAGAACTTACTGATTATGTGTGGCACTCACTTTGTTGGTTTCCATAATTTATGAAATAGAGCCTATTTTGTTTTAAACCACTCTATTTTAGAAAAAACTGCCAACCACTCCTTCTTATAAAGCTCTGAAGTTTGTCATAATTTTGAATTATATTATAAGTATTTTTGAACAAAAAGCGTTCTATTTCATAAAAGGAACTTATTTAAAAACATAAAAGTTTCGTTTTTTTTTTAATCGTATTCACTAAATTGTTATTTTGACTAGGTACACCACTGTTTTTAGTGTTTCAAAATAAGTACCTTAATAGGAACATCAAAATTTATTCTTAGCATAATGGCAACACTGAGCCTCCCTTCATAATGTTTGCTTGCACATAATATATATGATGCCATTCCAAGCGTTACACATGCCAAGTGTCACACGCTGTTTGACGTTGGAATGGCCGAAATATTTTGGCGCCGAGCCCTGTGATTTGGCTAATTTAAGCGCGTCTGGTTTCAAAATACGATTTTGATTGGCTGGTTTGAATGGTCAGACTGATTTGCAAGCCGCAATTGGCAGACCACTCTGTCCTGGCAATACTTCTCTTGCTCTCCCGTCCCACATTCATTGGACAACTCGTTCATGCACGCACGTCGATTATTATTCCGATTCTTACATGCCCATTACAAAAAATGACTTCGAAGCACAAATGCTTTACCTTGATCCTGCCATGTCTTTCTAACATTCTCGGCCTTCCCTCGATTTCTACATACTAATCTAAGTAACAGTCGCGACATATAATTTTTTTTAGCCGTTTCTTTTCATCATCCATATCGCACTACATACCGGAACCATCGTAAAAGACCTTTCTTAATTTTGTCGATAATGAGCTTATCTTCAGCCTTGCACTCATCTGCTCTAATTTCGACATTTGAACACCAAACATAACATAGTTCGTACCACACATTGTGATGCGGTGAATGGGGTGTGAGGAGGGGTGGCAGATACGTGGGATTGAAGAGAGAAATGATCTCACCCAACATTTATGGTAGATGAAGAAATAAAAATAATGCAAAACATTTTTGGCATCTCAGAATTTGACCTTAGCCCCACTTCCCCCACAACCCAATTCATCGGATCCAACCAGCCATATTCATTCGGTTAGACTAAAAGAAAACAAATGCTCCCAAAAAATAATAAATATTAGACTCAATCCCTAAAGGTCCACAAATTACGTCATACCATTCGTAACTCTGAAGATGGGATAGTATGAACCAGATTGAAACACTTCTTTTATGTTTGATACAATAATAATTTCATAAAAAAGACCAGAGTAAATACAAAAGTTAATAATCCATAAGAGTAAACTCTTTTCGCCGTGCTGTTTCAAGCACCTTTGACGCAAACCAACAAATATGTCGGCGGATTACACCTTAAATCAAAAACCAAGAAACCACCGCCTAGACATCAATACGATGGCTGTATAAAATAATATTTCTTTTTTTAAAACACAATAAAGCACCTAAATTAGTTCTAGAAACAAAGAATAAAGTTAATTGGAGTATTTTACAGATTATAATTTCTCTATAATTCCTATTTCAACATTTGTTTTTACTATATACGAGATTTTCTAGAAATTAGATTATATAATGCGGTCTTTGGCGCTCTATCTATAATTTTATGGCTATATACATAAGTTGGGGAAATTTTTTTATAAGGAAAGGAATGGTAAAGCATCTAACAAATTAATTCTCTAAACGTATGATTTCCAATAATGCAAATTAAATCACACTCGGATTTGAACCATGTCTAAGCGATCGGACCGATCATATCACTTCAAAACGCATTTCGTAAAAAACTTGAGGACAATTCATGATATTTTCCCGGACTGGCTAAGGTTGTTCTGGGTAACAATAAAATCTTCCGTAGACTTGTAATGGCCGCGTGGGCTTGGCGCCTTCCTTTTCATCTCCGGCTATAAACGGGGGGTTCATTACAGCGAATCAATCGGATTATATTGTGCTAGAATTGGAGACACCACAGCGTTTCAGTTGGGGGGAAGATCTCCTTCGTCGAGTCGCGAGTTTACTCCGCGATATTTTTCACATCATCATTACCTTCACCCATTCCTCGTGGGCGGTCTACCATTGTCAATAATCGTTCCACGGGATTGACATCAAAGTTATAATAATGATATGGCAGAAGTTATTTTGTATCAACAGGAACTCAAAATGGTGGTGGTTGTGGGGTATTTTAATCAAATAAAACTTAATAGATGATATGGGAAATACTTTTAAAAATAAAAGGATTCCTGTAGAAGGGATAACGCAATCTGTAACGGGAATTACAGATTTCTGTGAAGTAGCTAATTACGGGAAATAGGAGTCATGACCTTTCATTCGGAATGATGAATCCTTTTATTTTAAGACTTGCTTGGTATCCGGTAATATACATTTGACCGCTGCGCAGGCCCGCCATCTTGCCTGCTTCGTCAACGGCTCAAGACCAATTGGTGCTTGGCGTATCTTTAGTATTGTTGGGGGCGCTCGTAAGTTATGACCCGCCCAGAAAAAAAATTTGGTAACTGGTGTTCGAATAAATTTGCTGTACTTGTCTAGTGCGCATTCCGCGCTGTGCGAACGCCTAATTATAAACGTCACAACATTCGCCTGACAGATCCGCATTTCAAGCTGCATTTCAATTCTATCTTTCTTCCTTCTTTTTCCCAACTACCGCCGCTTCCATTAACATACTAAGGGATTGGGTTCCAAGAAACTTACCTATGAATGAACTGCCATTTTCGCCTCTTTTGATAAGCACTTATTAGATACTACGACTATAAGGCACCATTTAATTACTGTTCCGCGGCACTAACCACTCCTTTTCATGTCCTTATCCATATTTCCATTCCTAGGTCCAACTTGCTTATCTATCTAGATTATTCTATTATCTAGTTATTTGAATAGAGCTTAATGTAAGTGAATTCAAATAAAATAAACTCTAATATATATTTTAAAAATAACTAAATTGACAATAATGTATTGAATAATGGTGGTTAAATATTATACATGAGGCAAAAAAAATGATGATAAAAAGGATTGAAAATGAAATATACCACTATTGCCTTGAAAAAATACATAACAAGATTTACACCATACAATAAATTAGGTACCTACCTTCCGTGTAATCGTCTTATATAAAAATATATTCACGTAAGTTTAAATGAAATATTCTCAAATATGAGGGAAACCCCTTGGAGTCCTATTCTGGGGTAGTTCGGCTTCAAAGTAGCGGACAAAATATTTTATATGGTGATTTTACTAACTTTTTTTTATCACTCGAAAATATCGTGTAATAGATTTTATTTTTGTATTTTACTACTTTCCCACATCTGGACCGAATGGTGCATAGGGCATAGGACACCGAGGTCTTATTTATTTATTTATATTTTAATGTTGTGCACACAGTGATACGTTAGGTACAATGAACTAAGATCAATTTAAGGTAATATATACAACATAACACCAATTACGTAGACAACACAATGTACAAGACAAATTTCTGAAGAAATGAAGTGAGCAAACAAAAGTATACAAAGTGATTATGTTATGTCATGTGTATGTTGTGTTGTGGTATGTGTGTGGAGCGTGGTGTACGTGTTGGGAAATCTGAATATTTAAGCGCTGGAGACAATATGTAGGTTATAATAAGGTCTTAATCAATTTCACAGTTCTTAGATTTTCACGGCGTTCGAAATACAAATAATGCTTCACTTATAGAATCATTAGATCTCTTGAGAAGCTCTGGAAATGAATTTCATTGGCTGAGTTAAGTGGCCACTTGATGTATTACAACATTCCCGATTCCACCCATCATCTGAAAATCATGCATTTTTATCATCATCATCATCATACCATTTCCACTCCCAATGTGGAGCATATGGATTCCACAAACCGCCTCCAAGCCAAGCGATCGGATTTTATTTATTTGATTTATTTGTATAATCAAAATATCATTTCAAGAGCTTCTCTGTTGAGATATCAATAATGATTGATATTAGTCCAATATGCGTAGGTATATTCAAGTAATTTGTACACATTATAAATGTTAATTTAAATAAAACAGCAAAAAATTTTGCTCAGTGACACTATCTCGCATTATTCATGTTTTCATCCCCAGCACCCTCCTAGCAGGAGTAAAAAAGAATATAGCAGCCCCTTACCTAAATAACGTACTCTTCAGAAATCTAATTTAATACTTCACGTGATATTTTTCAATACTCCGGAATTCAAAGTGACACAAGATGTCAAAATTACTCGAATATTACATTTAAATATACCAACCATATTTACATACATGGATGCGTATTATAATAAATAAATATATTTACCATAAATCTGTGTCTCTATTCTATTTGGTTATTACGTGTCTAACACGTGTAGTCGCATTCTGGCAAATTGAGGCTTGTTTTTTGAATTTGTGGCTTCACACAAGACATTAAAGGACTTTAAGGATTTATGCATTCCACAAAGCATCATACAATGGCGACATTTTGAAAACTAAGTCTGAAAAATAGCTAATTTTTAATTTTTTAAATGCCTTGAAATTAAAAGACGCATCCTAACTCTATGACAATGACCTGTTTTGTGCTGGAAATCGCGATTACAATATTTTAAGCGGACATAATTATGATAACGAAAATCCAAAAAAAATATTTTCGTACCTAAGCGTTTCAAATGATAACACAAATTTTAGCCTGTCTTTATGACAAGAAGTTTGACAGTGTGCACTGATGTCTGGTTCAAGAAACTGTGTATTTTTCTTGACCAAGCAACTGGCCTTATAAAGCGGGCTTAAGATAAAAAATCACCATTCTAAAAAAAAGAAAAAAAAATGTTGTTTTGATGATTTTTTCTTTGATAAACGTAAGCGTCCACTGCCTCAGTTTATTGTACTCCCCCATATTATTATTATTACAAGCTTCTGGATTCCAGATGCTCCACATAGGGAGCGATATTGTATGGTGATGATTGATGATAGATGACAAGCTTCTATTGGTGTTGTAGATATTCTATATAAGGAATGTTGTAATACATCAAGTGGCCACTTAACCCAGCCCATGACAGGTCATAATCCCTGTTAACGCTTGATTAATCGAGATTGCCATAGACTCATATCTCTTGGTATATTTAAAAGATGCATTTTTTGCCTCTGATAAAAATTGCAATATCGACTGTACATTATATTCCATAAAGAAAACGGGAAAATGCTACATAAAGTTCGACAGTCGTTACGTCATCGCGCCGTTACAGTATCGTTCTGGAGAGAGTCTATTTATCTTGCTGATTGCATCACTACTGTACACTCCCAGCCGGGCCCATCCATAACTTGTATTGGACGTCACTTGCAGATGACTATTCCTTCTACTATTAGTCGGGTAAAAATAAGTTTTTAGATCGCATTAAAGACATTGTAATTCATTGATTGATATGGCATTTATTTTGTAGAACTCCATGATATCTTATGTTAATAATCAAAATACGATTTTTTCGGTTCTATGTGATTTTATTATCAAGTTAGTGACAATTGTTTCGCCTTGTAAGGGCATTATCAAACTGTGGCGTTGAAACATTTACATCTTATTTTTATCACATTATTGGCTTATCCTTAGTTACAGTTTTTAAGAATAATGGGATGAGGAACAATCTGTGGATTTATACTAAATTAATCTCCTGATTTCAGTTTGGACTTTAATCTCTTTTTGGGGTGAATTTTATTGCTTTTACCTAGTCATAGGAATTTCGCTAATTCACATATGTTAATTTATATTATTAAATATTTATTCATTTATTTCAGAATGATTATGTATTAGTTCATTATGTCATATTTCAGTCTGGTCAAATAATGGAATAATATGTATCCTATAATACTAAAAGTAAAACAACTTGTGAATGTAGCGAAATTCCTTGACTCGGTAAAGCAAAAAACATCACCCAAAAAGAGATTAAAGACCAATTGGTTAAATCAGGAATTTAGTAAAAAACCATCCCAGATGTTTACCTCTCCCTATTGTTCTTAAAAACTGTAACTAATAAGGCCAATTATTGTATATAAATAAGGATGTAAATGTTTCAAACGCCACAGTTTGATAATGCCCTACAAGGCGAAACAATTGTCACTACCATGATAATAAAATCACGTACAAACTCAAATAATTATATATTTATGATTTTAACACATTGTAAATATCTGATTGGTGAAATAGGAAAAGAGATGTACATAATCAATGAAAGCCCCCACCCATTTCCCATGGTTGTTCTTTACATAGATTAGATTTGTGGTCGTATCTTTCAGTCCAGACACATCTAGTCCGATTTTTTAATTGATAAGCCGGGACACATTGCAATAGATTTCAGTTTTAAGTATATATTAATGATATTCCCAACATAGACGGAGATAAACTCTTAGAAACCTGAATAATGGGGTTATCTAGGCGTAGTACAGAGGCTATGACCTGTCCGATTAGGCTGCGTGAAGTGGACACTTGATGCACGTTCATACATTCCCCATTCTGATCCGCCTATCATCATGACACCCTTATATGACAATTTTTTTAAATATCTATATATACTCGAGGTGTGAACAGAAGTAAATCACCACCATTTGAGTTGGTAATTTTGAGCACACTCATGGGTATTAATCCTGTAATTTGTCTACAAGTATTTGTAACCGTCATGCAAATGTTGTTTAAAATAAAACAACCGACTGGTCGGCCAATTATCTAGTCGGCCAAAATCAAAGTCGGCCCATCTCTAATGCAGACCCTAAGGTTTCCTTTGTGACAAGAAGAAGAAGAAGAACAAATCCCCAGTGTTAAGTGTTAAGTTCATTTGTGTTAAATTTTCAACCAAGGGTTTTTATAGGAACTACTACTTCTACTACTACTACTACTACTACTGTTTTGGTCTTGATGGTACTAGAGGTGGTCCCTTCCGAAGAAGAAGAAGAGTTTTCCTTGGTATAATTCCAAAATTACAGATACAGTAGGCGGCAAACTTGAGTCTTGGGCAAAGAGCGGTGAGGATATGCTTGTCTTGATGTTTTTACTCGACTGAAAAATCCATGAAGGATTCTCCTTATATAGGGAACGCCGATGACGACACAAAAATTCAACCATGTGAACCTTTGTTCATTCCTTTGTCTATGACGTTTAATTATTTACATTAAACTAAATATCTCAATCTTAAATATATCGTATATCCATCACGATACTCTTTTCCCAAGTTTTTATAAAATAATATTATTTCTAGATTACTTCAATAAAATAATACACATAAATCAAATTAAAATTTAAGGAAACAAAAACATTTTTCATTCCAAAATTACAAATATCATTATAAGGTTAAGATAACAACAATATATCTGTCTATTCAATTGACAAGGCATTAGTCATTCACTCAACTAGGCCAAACTGTTCTGTATTATTTCTATAAAGAGTTATAAGGAATATAATAATAATTCAATACACGAAAACTTTACTTAAATGCTCATAAAAGTGTGCAAATGAGTTTTTCTTTAAAAATTGAGGCATCGGAACAGACAACTACTTTCAATGGTGCATAGGGCACTGCAGTGGTACACCAAGTGCAGTGTATCTTGATCATTTTATTACATAAAGGTAAGATGATCAATCCACTCTTCACCGCCAGTCCAAGGTATCACGCATGAAATATTAATATTAAAATCGCATGTAAATAAACGTTTCATGTAGACCCGGGATCTCATGCATGGTAGCCAAATGCGCTGCCACTATGCTACGAGGTGGACTTTTCAGGAACTAATAATGGATAATTCCTCAGTAATATTATTAATTAAAAATCGGGGAAAATTATTATTAAATGTTTTTCGAGTATTCATACTTTATATTCTAACATTACCCCCGAAGCGCAATGAATGCAACCTTGAGGTATATTTATACGAAAACGGCGCTATATAAATTATCCATAATAATAATAATAATACAACATAATAGTATTAAACATATTTATATTGACTGTGCTATATTACGATACTCCGTTCTCTACACTCGCGACTTTATACTGAGACTTAAAATATATTGAGAAACGCCACGTTTTCGGGCGATCACATTGACACGAAGATATTGATTAAGTGGTGTAAGAAAATTTAACGAATCTCTACCCCTTACCAGGATCTTGTGGTGCATAGGGCATTATATTGATACTCGATCATAGATTTAATGAATGCCCAATGTTTTAAAAACACGCAAACTATTAGTAAAATCCTTCGAACCAGAATTTCAGAGAAGTGAAATTCCAGTTACCCACTACGTCACTCACTACGTCATCCATAGGCATCTACGTCATCACTGGACATCTACGTCACACGTTTTGTGTATTAGTAAGTGCTGGAGTCTTAATTTTATTTTATTTATTTTATTTTATTTATTTATTACATTTCACATTTAATATAATCACAATAATGGGATGGCGACTCAATCAGTAGAGACCCATGCCAATGATCTGGCCCCGACTCACTAGATAGTCCGTGTCAAGTCGGAGCATTGTAGTATTATACAAAACACATTGTAGTACTAAACATTATTGAATATTTTCATAATTAGACGGTGGAATTTGATTATAAGTGGTGTTATGAAATAAAATATTTTTGAAAAATGTGCATGGAAACACCCCTTCTAGCAAATTCTAGTGAATTCTCGTTCGATGGTAATATCTAACTCTGGTCTATGTGAAAATTACATCAGCCAAATTTTATTTAAAATTAAATACTTGAAAGTGGACATGTGAAAACTCGGAGTAATCGGCTTGTGTGCATGAGAAGATGTATGAATGTCAGAACAGAGTGGTATGATGTTCTGACTCTCTCTGCCTACCCCTGCGGGGAAATGGCGTGTTGGTTATTTAGTTAGTTGTAAAACACATTGTTATGAATTGGAATATTGACTGATAAAACATAAAAATCTACGTTAATTTATAATATTAATTAATACCCATTCTTCGAAGCCATGGTGTTCAGTGCATCGCAGTGAGGACACTTTGGGGCCATTTGTGATCATGAATATTCAGTTCAGGAAGGCTGTATGAATATTAATTCATCCACGCGGTTGTGTCCGACTACTGCCTGTTGTAATATGTGGTATAGTCAAGGTGATGTGGTGGTATAGTCATGGTGATGTGGTGGTATAGTCATGGTGATGTGGTGGTATAGTCATGGTGATGTGGTGGTATAGTCATGGTGATGTGGTGGTATAGTCAAGGTGATGTAGTGGTATAGTCATTGTGATTTATTTATTTATTTTAAAGATATTAAGAACATAACAGAAAAATCCAAATCATTCTTAATACAATTATAAATAATACTGCAATAGAGATTAAAGGTATAGCAAAAAACAGAAAGTAAAATTACAAATTAATTACAGTAGTACAGTAGTAGTAATTACAAAATTAGAAAGTGCTCTCCTGACGGAAGATCCACTGTCGTGAAATAAGTCGACATCCGAGGTGATGCGATTAAGTAACAAGATTGCTCTACCAACATGCATAACCATTGGCAGGTTGGTTCTGCATATTGGCAGGTAAAACAATCGATGCTGTTTTTGTCGAAGATAATTATCAGGTACGAACAGACCTACATCCATCAGAATTTCTGAGTTAAGTATGCGACCACCAATCACCTGAAAAAAGTGAACACCCAAATGGACGTCTCTCCTCCTCCATAATGACTGATAGCCTAGCATCCCTAGTAAAAAGTCGGTTGGGAAGAGCCAAGGATAATATCCATATTCCTTTAGGTACAAATAGCGCAGAAATTTCTTCTGTACTCTCTCCACCATCAAAGAGTATCGAGCCTCATGTGGCGACCAAATAATCGAACTAAAACTCCAACCGACTTCTTACCAAGGAATTATACAATGTCCTCATAACCTGAGTGTTGGAAAAGATCTTGGCATTTCTAAGAACAAAACCAAGCATTTTAATGGAGTCATTACATAGATTAACTATATGAAGATAGAAAGATAACTGAGTGATGTAGTGGTATAGTCATGGTGATGTGACAGTGATTAATCAAGAGAACATTTTGGGCGTGTTCAAATACTTTTACACAAATCTGGATTTTATCCCAAGACGGGAGTAGGTATACTTATATTGACCTATCATGGCTGGGTTAAGTGGCCACTTTATGTACTACAATATTCCCCATTCCGCTTATTAGCGAATATCCACACCAGGTAACATTTTTTGATTTCGTATATTATGTTACGAATTGAGAATCATCCACCAGCGCGTTAAAAGCTCCATCTATGCATTGATATTGAAGTTGAGTATCTATTAGCAAACGCTCGAAAATCCATATTCTTGAATTTTAAAAAATTCTACCTCTTCTCTGTAGGGATATAAAATGAAATAATAATAATAATTTACTCCAAACCTTGAGGTGGAGAGTGCAAGATTCTAAAGTCGTGAGTTATTAGGAATTCATTTCATTTGCTATGAAACAATGGAAATTTTGTCAACAGGGGTACAGCCTCAGAGCGCAACCCCTTAACGGTGTACGAAGGTATATCATTTTACGATAATATTATGTTGTTTATTTATTTATTTATTTAAAACTCATGTACAAATTGGGGTTCCTTTCCTATTTTCTATATTTTTTATTTTAAAAAAATTGATTGAAAAATAACATAATATCGAGGAAATTTTTTTTTAATTTTTTTAACGATGTCATATGAATTTTCTAGTGCGGTTTTAAAATAGCGCTTTTTTTCAAAATTCGCTCGCAAAAATCCTCCATTTGGCGCGCATGCGGCGTGGGACTGACACCTTCAATCAATATGGGCGCTGACTTCGTAATGAAATTTCCACCCGCCTTTCATAATGAACGGGTATGACGTCATTAGCCAAAAACGGGCGGTAAAAGTCACTCGTAATTTCTTTGTTTTTAAAACATAAATTTATAAATGAAAACAATATTTTTAATCATTGTGATTTTTAATATCGTTGGAATTGTAAAAATATACTTTAAAATATTTATAACGTTTTCAAAGAATATCATTGCTATCGGAAAACACAACCCAATTACATAGCAAGAATCTCAAAGGGTGGGCTTTTTGCGTTTTTTTTTTAGCAATATCTTTTAAACCACACCGGAACGTTTATGTAAGTATCTTATTAATAGTTATTAAAATAGTGCCCAGTAATTCGTCGGCACTATAAAGATAACTTAAAGTGGGACACTAAACTGTATAGTTTCCTGTGCAGTCTGAAAACTTTCCCGTATAATATGAAAACTGTATGCTGTTTATCCAAATAACATAAAAAAATGCAATAAAAAACTTTGGGCTGTCTGTAAAGTCGTTATACGGACGATAATTTAACGTGATAACGTCATGAGAAAAAAACGTTTCTTCTCTGAAAATAGCATACTTTTAATGGAATTGAATTGAAATTATTATTACTGAATTATCATTATTTGTATATATACAAAGCAGAAAGTCAAGTGAAAATTACTTTTGTTTTTTTTTTTTTTTTTATTTTTTTTTCCATAAATCTTAAAAATTTTTTTGCACTCTCTCCTCCCTACATAGATAGCTTGTGTGTGCTGCTGCTGTTCTCCCTTTCTACGTACGGAACGCATCGGGCCAATGGAGTGGAAAGAGATAGATGCTCACAAACCCGAAAGCTTAGGCCGATCAGTGACCTCTCTATCGCTTGTTCCGCGCTCTACTTGCACACATCGGCTCAGGCGGAACGTGTAACAATGAGTCATGCTTTTTCCCCGTGTGTGCAGCCGGCGTTCATCGATTTTATTAGACGGTTATCACGGTCAACAACCATACACTTTGGTGTTTTGAGTAAAGACACAAATTCCATATAATTATGTGCATTCGAGACTTTTGTACTGTTAATTCTGCGATAAGTATAATAATTAAATAGACTTTGGGTAAGTCATAGAAGTCAAAACTTTAAAACAGGTCAAGTTATTAACAAAGAACACAGACTTTACTAAGATCATTGAATTTAAACATTGGCAAAGTTCACCAAGGGCTGTTTGTCTCCTAAGAAGAGAAATATTAATTATCTATTTTGATTCAACATTCTAACCAGCAATAGAAGGTTATTTATACTAGAGTGTTTTTGGCTGATGTTTCGCCTTAGCCTATTAAAGGCTATGGTCTGTAGGCTATAGACTATAGACTATACTGCTGTCATAAGAGAGAGTGGCGTATATGACAATTTTAAGAAATTTTAAGTTTTATGGCAGATTTGTAGAAAGTAGTTTTTTTTTTAATTTTTTTAATATATTATAAACCAGTATACAAAAATTATCTTAATCTTAGATCGCGGCCAAACAACATTTTTACTTATTTTTCGGCGCGTTTCATATACCGAGTTTACACTCTATAATATGCACTTTATTATAAAAACACTTGTTGTATTATTTGTTAAATAAAAAATTGTTTGTACTAGTTAAATAATGTCTAATTAAAAACATAAAATAATTACACCTTTCTTTACACTCTCTAACTTTGAAACTTTGGTGTTAAGTCAAAAGGGGAATATTTTTTTTAGCAATGTTTTCTTCTTTGCGCCAGATTAGTGGCGCCTCTCACCTCACATCTGGAAGGTTAGTTGAATAATCTTGTACTATATTATCTATTTCCGTTCTGCTTCCGTAGTAGGTTGAGGGCATCGAGGCTCCACTAAATCTTTGGGCTGCTATAGCTCGTGTTCCGTGACTGTGCTTTACTACTTGTTTTTTGTCTTCGAAATGCTTCATTATCCATTTTAAGCAAGTTGTATGTATATTAAAGTTTACATGTTTAAAATGTAAAAACCTTATATTTAAATAAAAACACATTTATGCCCATCATATATATGAGCATAGTGAGATATTGTTATAAAAATTAGGCGGTGTAAACACGGTTAAACCAACATGAAAAATAAATTAATTTAGTTTTATTGTATTTATTTTTTGCCGGACAAATTATTACGATACCAATGCAATTATTACGCGTATTTGGGAAAAAAACAAATGATGTTTATTAAGTAAACCAGCTTTTCGTTGTGAAATAGCTAAGATGCTGGACACTCGACACGGCGGTATTCCGGGATCGTAAATCACAAAAATCAAGGGTGATTTTTTTTTCTCAATCCTGGTGTTTGTAAATGGTGTCCCTCTGTTATTGAGCCTCATGTCCAGTAACGCGGTGGCTATAAAAATAAAAACAAATATTTTTTAAATTATTTTTCCCCGCGATTCAATAAACTGTATGCAAATATTAAAAAAAATGCATCTAAAATTAATAGCAACATATGAATGGTGAAAAGTTAAATCGCATTTTTTTATAGAAAATTTTCAGAGTTGTGTCATTTTACTATTAACTACTACAAATCCCATATCCTTCGTACCTAAAAGTAACCTATAGAGGCACCACTCTGGTACTCTAAGGTGGTGTGTTTTATAACCGGTCCTCCGTTTAAAACCTGACCATCGTAAATGTCATACTAAATCTCAGTTATGTTTGAAAATGCATTTATCCACACCACCTCTGATTATCAACAAAAATATTGTTAATCCCCCTTTAAAAAAAAGACTTCCATTTAAAAAAACGCTGCTTAAAGTTAGTCAGAGGTCTGTTCCCCATTTAAATCACCTTAAATATTATGGCGTCGCGTTTGCGCGTTATGATATCTCGAAACAAATTTTTTAGTCGCACTGAAAAAGCAGTTAACACACGAAAATGTTTTATTAATTCAATATTTAAATATAATATTAGGGTCCTTGCATAATAAATTGGCGTTTTGTATGGGAGGGAACATGGAACAAATAAAGTTGATTTTTTTTAAAATATAATATATTTATGTTTAATCAAAGTTTGTACCATTGCTTATCCATTATGTAGCACTTTTTGCCATCTCATAGGGTAGTTCATCGATCCCTTTACTAAAATAACCATTCGGACGGGAATCAATAAAATCTTTGAATTCGGTTTGGGGGGGGACTGCCCCATCGGAGTTGATTTGAAATTTTTTTCCTTGCAAGAATAGTTATCCAAATTTCGAAAAAAATAGTAATCTGATTGGGGCAAGGTCCGGAGAGTACGTTGGGATGTCTTAGACATTCCAATTGAAGCTCTCCTAATTCTGGTAGCCGTCTGTTGTGCAGTGTGTGGGTCTAGCGTTTAACATGAAGCAGCAGTGGTCTAGAAGCGATTAACCAGCCTCGGTTGTTTAGCAGCTAGCTTTTCCATCAATGGTTTGCAGTTGCTGACAATAGACATCTGCCGTAATCGTCTGGCCAGATTTAAGAAAGCTGTAGTGAACCGACACCAGCACTAGTCCACCAAACGCTACAAGTAACTTTTTTGGAGTCAATTTTCGCTCGGGGGCATGGTTTGGCTGGTTCGCAGGGTTCATCAGCCATTGCGATGAGCGCTTCCGATTCATTATCATAACAGGATACACAGGTTTTAAACTGAGATGGTGAAACATCCCCTAAGTGGAGTTTATTTTTGGTACATTTTTACTAAAAAAAGCAGATTAACTAGGCTGACGCTTCAGCGTCAAGGTGCCTCATGCGTGGCAATGCAATGCTCTAAACTAAAAACCACTGCACATTGCACCACAGCTTGTTATACACGTGGCTCTCTCTTATGACTGCAGAATGGCTTATATGTTTTAGTGTTTTAGTGTTCAGTGTACAACTGCATGGGGAGGCTTTGATCGCACGATCCACATTAATCCGGAGTAATCTCAGTTGGGCCCGAGAAATGGGAATCTAAATCACTACGACAATGCGGTCCACAGAGCTCACCTCACTCCTCACTATCCCACTCCTCACTCCTCACTCCTCACTCCTCACATCCTTACTCCTCACTCCTCACTCCTCACTTCCTCACTCACTCTCCGCCATCCCAGGACCAGGCATTGCTATACAAACAGAGCTGATAACTCAGATCGGGAATATATTATATTCTGAATTTTATTACCTCAACATTTTTGAATGTATACAAATACTTGAGACAAATGACAGGATTATACCCAAAGCTGGGCTGATATCAGATATTATTGATAATCCCAACAGAGACAGAGAAACTCTGGAAGCGAATGTGAGTTATCCTAGGCGGTTCTAGAGTTTCTCTGTCCTCTGTTGAGATATCAAAAAAAATCTGATAACAGCCCAGCATGGGTATAATACAGTAATTTTGTCTACAAGTAATTTGTAAACATTCAAAATGTTGTTAAAAAATATATTTACTGTTAAAATATAAAGCAAAACAAAAAAAACTTGGAGAGACATCTTCAGGCGTCTTCTAGTAAGTAATAAAGCTCGGCAGTGCCTTACCTACACTTATAAAGATGATTGCCAAAAAAAGCTTAGCAATCTTCTCAACAGATGACACCAGCATAGAAAAATTTCGGTAATGTGGAAACGACGTAGATGAGTTCAATATTTAGCAGTTTCCAAAATTTGTCATAAATGGTATCCAGATGAGAGCGAAATGGGAATGTTGTAGTACATCAAGTGGCCACTTAACCCAGCCAATGACAGGTCTTAAGTCATGTATACGCCTAGAAACCCACATTCGTGTTCTAGAGTTTCTCTGACTCTGTTGGGATATCCAATACTAATCTTATATTACTCATTTCATTCGCTGTGTATGGTGTAAGTGTAAGGGCTCTGCATTGGTAGTGCTTTAACTTTGACCAAAAAGTAGAAAGGAATGGCTTAGCAGAAAAAATACTTACACGCAAAAACAAAAGACCAGACTTAAAGTTCCCAAAATTAGAAATAGTTTACATTATATTAACGTTTATTTCTCAATCATCAATAAAAATAAATAGAGTCGTTTTTTTAAATCGCTTCGTACAATTATTTATATATCGATTTAAAATACACATCATCAAAAAAAACAATTGTTTATTAAGTAAACAGCTTTCGTTGTGAAATAGCTAAGATGCTGGACACTCGACACGGCGGTTTCGGGATCGTAAATCACAAAAATCAAAGGTGATTTTTCTCAATCCTGGGTGTTTGTAATGGTGTCCTCTGTTATTGAGCCTCATGTCCAGTAACGGTGGCTAATAAATTACAAAAAAGATTTTTAAAATAATTTTCCCGCGATTCAACAAACTATATGTAAATATTTAAAAAATGAATCTAAAATTAATAGCAACATGAATCGCTTTTAGAAAAGTTTCAGAGTTTGTCAGTTACTATTACTACTACAATCCCATATTCGTACCTAAAAGTAGCTGTAAGAGGCACCACTCTGGTTCACTAAAGGGATGTTTTATCACCTCCGTTTAAAACCCGATTATCGTAAATGTCATACTAAATCGCAGTTATGTTTGAAAATGCATTTCACCACCTCTGATTATCACAAAAATATTGTTAATCCCATTTAAAACGCTGCTTAAGTTAGTCAGAGGTCTGTTCCCCATTTAAATCACCTTTAATATGGCGTTGCGTTTGCGTTATGATATCTCGACTCAAATTTGTATCGCACTGAAAAGCAGTAAAAACGAAAAATGTTTTATTAATTCAATATTTAAATATAATATATTGGATTGGTATCATATTAAAAAAAAAACATAATAAAATTAGATTACAGGTAATATTTTTTTCTAAACCATTGACGACACCGCTGCACTGTTGCCAGACAAAGAATAGGAAGATAGATTTGTCATCATTTCTGTGGTGGAAACGGTTCGTTGCAAATATCGTTTAAATCTGGTAGAAAATTACAACTGACATATAGATATCCAGGTGAATTTCCGCTTGAAGGTATCACGTCGGGGTCACCAGTTGTAGGTTGGACCTCAAAGCCAGGGTCACCAGTTGTAGGTTAACCTTCACGTCGGGGTCACCAGTTGTAGGTTGGACCTCAAAGTCAGGGTCACCAGTTGTAGGTTAACCTTAACGTCGGGGTCACCAGTTGTAGGTTGGACCTCAAAGGCAGGGTCACCAGTTGTAGGTTAATCTTAACGTCGGGGTCACCAGTTGTAGGTTGGACCTCAAAGGCAGGGTCACCAGTTGTAGGTTAATCTTAACGTCGGGGTCACCAGTTGTAGGTTGGACCTCAAAGTCAGGGTCACCAGTTGTAGGTTGGACCTCAAAATCAGGGTCACCAGTTGTAGGTTGGACCTCAAAGTCGGGGTCATCAGTTGTAGGTTAACCTCAACGTCGGGGTCACCAGTTGTAGGTTAACCTCAACGTCGGGGTCACCAGTTGTAGGTTAACCTCAACGTCGGGGTCACCAGTTGTAGGTTAACCTCAACGTCGGGGTCACCAGTTGTATTGAAAACTAAAACAAATGTGTTTGTTATCAGCCGTAGCTAAGGAAACCGCGCGCTTGCGCTTTATGTCTGAACAGATTTTCGTAGTTGAGTAAGACGAGCTTTACTTTAGTGCTCAAGGAACAGGATTCAAACCTTCCTAAGAATGTAACTCTTATTCTAACATAGATTATTATATTTAAATAATTTCAATAATGCAGATTAATAAATAAAGAATCTTTACCTTATCAGTATTTAACACTTATTTTTATTATCTTAAAAAAATATTAACAAATTGAACTATGACATAAAATATTATTTAATTATTACTAACTAAATTAATTGAATTTATACACTTTTAGAGAAAACCATATTACAAGAAGAAAATTCTTTCGATTTAAAAATTACTAGTATCAGAATACTATCAAAAAATATCTACAATTATGGGACCACTGACGAAGAACGAAATAGGACATTCCCTTGTTCGTCATGCCTTTTATAATATTACTGACGTCATAAATTTTGAATTTAAAATAGTCTTTTTTTGAATTTCCGCTTGAAGGTAGGTACTTCTCCACACAGGTTTTAAACTGATATGGTGAAACATCCCCTAAGTGCAGTTTATTTGGTACATTTTTACTAAAAAGTCTGACGCTTCAGCGTCAAGGTGCCTCATGCATGGCAACCACAGCTTGTTATAAACGTGTCTCTTTCTTATGACTGCAGAATGGGCTATGATGTTTAGTGTTTAGTGTTCAGTGTACACTGCATGGGGAGGCTTTGATCGCACGATCCACATTAATCCGGAGTAATCTCAGTTGGCCCGAGAAATGGGAATCTAATCACTACGAATGCGTCCACAGAGCTCCTCACTCCTCACTCCTCACTCCTCACTCCTCACTCCTCACTCCTCACTCCTCACTCCTCACTCCTCACTCCTCACTCCTCATCCCAGGACCAGGGCATTGCTATCAAACAGAGCTGAAACTCAGATCGGGAATATATTATATTCTGAATTTATATTACTCAACATTTTGAATGTATACAAATACTTGTAGACAAATTACTGGATTATATCCATGCTGGGCTGATATCAGATATTATTGATATCCCAACAGAGACAGAGAAACTCTGGAAGCGAATGTGAGTTATCTAGGCGGTTCTAGAGTTTCTCTGTCTCTGTTGAGATATCAATAATATCTGATATCAGCCCAGCATGGGTATAATACAGTAATTTGTCTACAAGTATTTGTATACATTCAAAATGTTGTTAAAAAGATTTACTGGTTAAAATATAAAGCAAAACAAAAAAACTTGGAGAGACATCTTCAGGCGTCTTCTAGTAAGTAATAAAGCTCGGCAGTGCCTTACCTACACTTATAAAGATGATTGCCAAAACATGCTTAGCAATCTTCTCAACAGATGACACCAGCATAGAAAATTTCGGTAATGTGGAACGACGTAGACGAGTTCAATATTTAGCAGTTCCAAAATTTGTCATAAATGGTTATCAGAAGATGAGCGGAATGGGGAATGTTGTAGTACATCAAGTGGCCACTTAACCCAGCCAATGACAGGTCTTAAGTCATGTATACGCCTAGATAACCCACATTCGGTTCTAGAGTTTCTCTGTCTCTGTTGGGCTATCAATAATATTTTATATTACTCATTTCATTCGCTGTATGGTGTAAGTGTAAGGGACTCTGCATTGGTAGTGCTTTACTTTGACCAAAAAGTAGAAAGGAATGGCTTAGCAGAAAAAATACTTACCGAAAACAAAAGACCAGACTTAAGGTTCACAAAATTGAAAATTTACAATAATTAAGTTTATTTCTCAATCATCAATAAAAATAAATAGTCGTTTTTAAATCGCTTCGTACAATTAATTATGTATCGATTTAAAATAGTCATCATCATTCCATATCCGCTCCCTACGTAGAGCATATGGAATCCACGAATTGACTCCAGGACGAGCAATTAGCCGCTAGCTCCCGTGCATCCTCCCAAGTCAAGTACACGTCCCGCAGCTCTGACGCAAGCTGCCGACGAATTGTCAAGAGTGGACGGCCAGGACGCCGAGAACCTGATGCCTTGTAAAATAGGTATAGCCTCTCGGGAGGCATAAGTAGTATATGGCCTAGCCAGCCGAAACGCCTTCGCCGGATGACAGTAGATACCAAGGGTTGCTGTGTCCGTTGCCTCACCTCTGTGTTCCTTACAAAGTCATACCACCACACACCTGAAACTCTTCTAAGACACCTATTCTCAAAACTCAGAAGTCTGCTATTTAAAATAGTTGTTAAAATTAATCAGGTTATTTAAATTGATTTAATAATAAAGAGTAAAAAAATGTTTTTGGTTTACCAGAGTTTTCTATTTCTTATTTATTTTTTCTATTATATCTATAAACAATAGTGATAATGTAAAATAATATCCGTCAAAATGGTCGTAGAACCATTTTTTCAATCAGAACATAACATGTATTTATTTACATTTTTTAAAACATGTCCTTGTTTGTTGTTTATTTTCCCAAATTTATTTACTAACTAATTTATTTACACAAAATATCTCAATACAAGTGAAAAAATTGTAAGGGTGGCTCCACTTTTCTTTTTTTTTGGAAGAAAAATTTATTTGCATTCGGATGGGATTACAAATAACATTATTGCTATTTTTCCTTGTCCACGCCTTATGGTACATAGGGCCATGCGGTTACAACAAGAGCAAAAAAAAAAGTTTTTTTTTAAGATCATCCAATCATATGTTTTGGTGGCATTCCAAGGTACAAATTTATTTTTATTTTATTTATTTGGACTTGTACATAGTGTTTTTTAAAAAATATACATAATAATAATGTTCCCTCACTGGGATAACCCGTGCCGAGGGAAACATTTTACATTGTTTACAATGGGTATATATTCTACATACAATCTTAATTTAATTTAAATGAAACATTCTTATGTAAAAAAAACTACAAAAAAAATATAAAATTTACTTCATCTACTTTCATAGTTTTGGAGCCATAAACTAGGCAAATTTACTAAATTTTGCACTAAAGTGTTTTTGTTTACGTGGAAAATTAAAAAAAATTAAGCTCAGTTTAACCCTTTCCCCGCCCTTAACCTAAATTCAGCACGTTTGTGATTGTCTTCCGAGACTCGCTTAATAATTCACGGCGAGTGGCCGACTGTTGATTTAGGGGATGTACCGGGAAGGGGAGATACGTTCGTAGGTAGGGCACTCTTTAATAGGGAGGGGACGCTATACTAGGTAGGGGACGGTTCGCTAGTTATACGAGGTTATGAAGGCAGGGGGAGGTTTTTCATTTCCATAAATATTAATTTTTACTGTATAAAATTACTAACTATCCAGGAAATGTTTTCTCAAATTTGTATTTGATCCTCATTCTTAACTACAACCGTTCAACTTTTTGTTTGTTGATATTACCTGTTTTTATATATCTATTTTTATTTATATCTATTTTTTGCTATTAACCAGTAAACCACTAACCTTGATTCAATTAGATTTTTGTTTAAATGTCTCTATTACTCTAATTGTCCATGCGCTTGGTAGTTGCAAGACAAATTGTATTCGAGTCTTTAGTAAATAGTTAGGATAAAGTAAAATCCTGCCCCAATTTTTCAAAACTACTAAACTTATTCGTAAAATCATTAACCCCAATTACTGATATCAGATGGAAGCTGGCATTCCAGTAGTCCATGCGCTCTGTAGCTGCAAGATGACCTGGATTTTTGACTATGTCTGCTATCATTAGAATTAGTATTTCATTAGTATCGCGATTTTAGTAAAATTGTTTGAATTTAATTTGTACGTGGGTGAAACTGAAATTCCAACCGTCCATGCGCTTTGTAGCTTTAAGACTAATTGGGGTTCAGTACTTCACCTACGTATAGATTTTGTACCATTTTTTAGATAATCGTTGTCTCAGATCCTTTATTCATAAATTGGGAATGGAATTCACTAAGAATATCGAATGTACAGCGCCCTTGAGGTGATTTCTCACAAAAATGGCGCTTAATAAATTATCCATAATAATAATAATAATAATAATGATAATAAATAAAAAAAAGTTAATTTAAGTAACAGTCCAAACATTTCATAGTTTTGGCAGTTGAAAACAATATTTTTATTAACAGTATATTTTCAGAATTACATCTATGAATTAGGGGACAGTATTGTAACCATCCCCTGTGAGGTCATCGTAGGATCCGCACATAAAGGGTTAATGGTTATTTTTCAGCATCTGAGAATTTTCCTTCCTGTATTTTAAATATAGTTTTAAGGGTTCTTATTGGCCAAGTGATGCGAGCAATTTGACCGTTAAATAATACATATTTATATAACCACGGGACTCGCTGCCGCTTCGCATACAAACGTATTCCTCGATTTTTTCCCGGGAATTTAACATTATAGATTTTTTTTTTTAAGACATTTTAGATATCGACTAGATGCGTGTTTGCATCGTCTTATTTTTTTGATAGCAAGATAAATAAATTATAAAAAATAAGGTGCTTTATTTATATCTGGTTGATATAAAAAAAGTGTGAAAAAATAATTGCTCTAATGTTAAATTCCAGGGAGAAAAATTGAGGAATATGTTTGTATGAAAGAGCAGCCGCGAGTCACGCGGTTCGGTATGACCTTAAGATCGTTATTTATCGGGTTTGTGGAATCCATATGTTTTTTCAGTTGTTTTAGTGTTGATTTCACAAACAAAGAAAATAAAACTTGCAATCTAAGAATAAAAAGTAGCGGTGTGTGTTCTAAAAAAAAT
>JAGVSP010005881.1:0-45658 GCA_022494985.1 Micrasema minimum
AGAGATGGGCTTTTGGGTTTCTCCAGTAGAATATTATTAATGTTTTATCCATATTATTACTGCTTCAATATTTCTGTTTTCCTTTTATCATATTGAAATATATACATGTATATTTCGTTTTTTTAAAATTTAATAATGAAACTAACTATGAACTGTAATAACCAAACTGTTTTCCTGAACTTTAGAAGTTTTCACTGTCCACCTCTCAAGGTTTTGAATAAGCTGACAATCCGTTGCCTGAGTGCTTAAGTACTCTATCAACATTTTACAGGAGAAGGTTTTTATTGAATATCTTCCTTAAAATATATTTACAATTTACATATATTTTTAATGTTTCAAGGTCTTTAGAGTCATGATTGAACCGATGAATTAAACAAATTTCGAAAAAACACATTTAATACACGTTATTTTCAACTTTATAAATGGAGATAGAGAAAAGATGCACCGTAAAAATTATGACAATGGAGATAGAGTAGTAGTAAGTGGAGATTGAATAAGTTGCCACCGCGCGTGTTTAGTGCTAGTTTTCTTTAAGAGCCATATTGAGCCATATACAGGGTGCTTTAATGTTACTTTAATAATAATAAATTTTTGATATGGGAAACAGGCCCATACAATGACCTGGTTCGTGCCTTATTTTGGTGGTGCAATTTATTCCAAAATAAGCAGATTTCTCGAAAAAATAAAAAATCTCGATTTTACATTTTCATGCCATAATGTTGCTTTATTTTCTTTAAAATAATTTTTTTATAACCTCACATGTATTGTGTATTATGTAAACAATTATTTTATTTATTGACTAAGGAATCTAAAGAGTTATAACAAACACAAAAATTGTATGGTAGTTTCTCCTCGATTAGTTTGTATTTGGATAAACGCAACCTGTATATTGGACAAGAGCTCGGGAGATAGAGGACTTAAGTACTCAATTTAGAATAAGTGTCAGTAACGTATAATATTTTCGGATGTCTTTTATTTATATGCAATAAAGTTTTTTTCAGAAAATTGACGCATCATTCGACGCGGAATTTAATCCTTAACAATACTGCATTTAAAACTCAATTTCACTAAAAATGGTTGATTGGATACTTTAGCACTCAGGCGGCGAATCAGCAAGCTTAAAATATTTATAGGTACATTCAAAAATAATAAGATAATATGTCTTTATGTAAAAATATGATAAATCTTAACTGTACAGCACTCCTAACTTTCCTAGAAGCGAAAAAAACATATTAAAAAAAAAAAAAAAAAATTGTGTTTAAAAAGTTTAGTTTGTTCTACTTATTTCCAGATAAATATATATTTATACGATTGAGAACATTCATATGAGGTTTGGAAAATAATCTAATTTTTCAAATAGAAAATTAGATAAGAACATTGAATTAACAGCAGTGGAACAGAATATAATCTCACGGGGCAAACAAAGTTTTATTATTCCGTCTAGCCGCTGAATTATTTTATACTAGGTATTGATACTGGTTACAAAGACAATGAAAAAATTATATGGTTTTTGCATAAACAACGATTTCAATAGATGATTGAACGTAGAAATATGGAATTTAGCAATTCCTTATCTTTCTGTAGATAAGCGCAAAATAAAAATTATTCACAGGAAGTTTAGGTGGACCCTATGCACAAAATCACTCACCATTGCATTGCAAAACAAGACTTGGCCAGAGACATGCACGTTTAATTAATCATATAATTATGAATCATAAGAATTATTATCATATACCTATACTAATGATTTTTGAAAAAGGAAATTCTATGGAAAAGAATTGCCAGATTTATTGACAGTCACAAAGCTTCTAATGAATTATCATATACCTATACTACTGATTTTAGAAAAAGGAAATTCTATGGAAAAGAAATGCCAGATGTATTGACAGTCACAAAGCTTCTAATGAATTATCATATACCTATACTACTGATTTTAGAAAAAGGAAATTCCATGGAAAAAAAATGCCAGATGTATTGACAGTCACAAAGCTTCTAATGAATTATCATATACCTATACTACTGATTTTAGAAAAAGGAAATTCCATGAAAAAAAAATGTCGGGAAGTCCTCTTTCTTCATATATTTTTTAATTTAATGGATAACTAAACTCGGCAGCAACAAAAAACTATTTATCACTAAAGAACAAATTAAAACCTAGGGAGTAAGCTTGACAGCTTTTATTTTATGATGTTACTTTCTGTGAAAAATAAAAACCTCATTTTGCGGCCAAATTTTTATGTATAGTTTCTAGCCTCTGAACCTCTCTTTAAAACTATACTTATTTTAAAATGTTTAAGATACACTGCATTTGGTGTACCAATGCAGTGCCCTATGCACCATTGGATGCGGATAAAAGAAAGTAGTAGTAATATTAAATGATGTAGGTACCTAATAATATTTGACAACGTAATTTAAAAAAAAAAACAAAGGCATGCAGTTCTCTACACAAAATACATATTTGAGTTGGTTACCAAACAATTCCATAGATGGCAATAATTTTCATGACGCTGCCGCCGCGCCGCGCCGTGTCAAATCGCTGAATGTCGAGACGCCTGATGCTACGTCATAACGGCGACTACTTGATAACCATGAGTAGGTAAACGCACAATAATAAATAACGTAAACTTTTATTATATCCCTTGTAAATTTATACACCAAAATGTATATCATAAACCAATTGTCCGTAAGATTATTACGAGTAAATGAGCCGAAAGTTACTTAAATATTATCATCATCATCATCCACTCCCTATGTAGAGCGTATGATTTTCGCAAACTGACTCCAAGCTAAGTGATCGGCTGCCAGCTTACGTGCATCCTCTCAAGTCAGTTCCACGTCCCGTAGATCTGACGTAAACGACGGTTGTCAACTTGGACGAAAATCGTCAACAGTTGACGTCCAGGATTCCGAGAACCCGACGCCAGACAGTAGACACTTAAAGTTGTTGCGTTCGTTACCTCATCTCATTACTTAAATATTCACTGTTTTAAATTTTTGTTTTTTGCTATCCGCACCCAAGAGAAAAGATTACAATACGAGTTATTTTTTCTCCAACAAGTGTTTCATTCTTTACGACTACGTCGGGGATAGAATCCACTATGTCACCCAACTTACTAGCTACTAAATAATATGGTAGAAGTACTATTTTCTTGATCTCTATATTGATAGAAAAAGTAAAAATATTGATATTTTGTTAAGACCGACGTTTTCAGGATAATATGCTGCGCGTTTTGCTGAATACAGGCGCAATCCACCGCCAACTTTGGTGCGAGGTGCTGCTTGTATCGCGGATTAGGCAACTGGGTCCAGAAAAATACTGCGTATCAGTTCACACTCTCATACCTTGAGAACTGTGGGGCCGCATTGAATTTGCTAAAATTCAGAACATTACTTTTTGTATTGTTATCCAGCAAAGTTCTACGGGATGGATAAAAAAATTATTGATTCAAAAGCAAATAAAAAAATGCTTAGAGACACATTTTTTAATGTTTTTTAATTTTCTTTTTTTAATTTTTAATTTTCCGTTAACCAATTTGCAACATGTAATACCGCATTTGAATTTTTTTAAACCTCATTTACATATTATTCGAAATTTTTAAAAACTTATCAAAAGCCCTTAAAATTCATTGGAAAATCAATTCGTTTACACCATTGAAATAGTATCCTTTTTCGATGGTTTGCACTTTTAAATTTTGAAATACGAACATTAAGTAAGTTTTAATTTAAAAAACGTTAGCTAAAAAGTTAAAATTTAAAACAAATTAAAAAGCGATAAATATAATATATGTACTTTAATGTATGTTTTTGTGCTAATAAATTGGAGGTTCTATTTGCATATTTGGTGTACCAATGCCGTGTCCTATGCACCATCAGGTGTGGATAAAGGAAAGTAATAGTAGCAGTAGTATTTGCATACATATTTAGAACAGGTATAAGCAAAAACACTGCATATCACATTTATGGTGATAACTCGTAACTAAGTATACTAGATAATAATAAATGGACCTTTGTCAGTTGGTCGGAGGTCACTGGATCCTAAAGGAGATCGTTATACTGGAAGGCCCTTAAAGTGACTTATTGATGTTCTCTGGAGAATAGTATTGGTATAAGTGACACGCGTCATTACTGTAACCTCTATAAAAACGGCCCGTAAATTCGAGTATTGTTGAGATAAATATAATGTAGAAACCTGAGGACTGTCCTAGGTAATAGGTAATCAAACGTCATGTCAACGATACAGTAAAATGCGGGATGAATAGAAATTGCGACGTGAGCACAAACAAAAGCTTGAAAGTTATAATAAAAGACACCTTGAATCCTACCAATATTTTGATAAACGTTTTAAAGTTTCAAAAGTTTTGTCTTATTTTAATAATTTAGCTCTTAGCCAAATTTTTCACTTTCGGAAACGAAAAATTACACCATAACTGAGAAAAATTTACATTATTATTTTAGTTTATCTTCCTAAATCTACAAAGGGGAACAGGCCCAACCCCTCCCCCCCGCCACGCGCCGGCGGCTGACTCTCTGTCAGACACATTTTCGTATTTATGATTTTCTTTTAAAATTATGAACTAAATAAATCAAGGCCAGAGGAATGAAAATCATGACGCATATTCAACTTCCAATATGAGAAATCGCTTACTTAATTTTTTACTTCGCGACAGAATTTGTATGAACTCGAAAGCGAAAGTGAGGAATGAAGTTTCCCGGAATAGGGTTCTTCCCGATAGCATGAATATCCTTGAAAACGTTATAAATATTTAAAGTAAATTTTTACAATTCCAACGATATAAAACACAATGATCAAAAATTTTGTTTTCATTTATAAATGTATGTTTTAAAAACACGAAAATACGTATGATTTTTAACGCCCGTTATTGGCTAATGACGTCATTCCCGTCCACCGTTAAAGGCGTGAAATTCATTCCGTAGTGAGCGCCCATATTGCTGTGACGTGGATTTTGCGAGCAATTTGAAAAAGTGCTATTTCAAACCGCGCTAGAAAATTCGTATGACAACGTAAACATTTTTAAAAAATTCCCTTGATATTGTAATTTTTCAATCAATTTTTTGAAATCAAAAATAAAATATCGGGAAGAACCCAATTGGAGTCATGCCAAACTTTGCCACCTTCATCGACTAGTTTATTATGAAATGGGTGTACCTTCCTGAACCTGGTGCGGAAGTCGTAGGTGGTGTCGGGGCAGTCGACGGACACGAAGTAGGGCATGGCGAGCAGGTTGCGCAGCGCGCGCGCGGCCGCCAGCGCGGCGCCGCCCGCCGCCGTGAGCAGCGGGCGGGCCGGGCGCGGGCAGCGCGCGCGCGGGCGCGGGCACCACGCGCGCGGCCCACAGCAGCCACTGGCCGCGCCACTGCAGCACGCACGCCAGCATGAACAGCCAGCAGTAGGCGCGCCCCGCCACGCCGCGCAGCGCGCGCTCCGCCGCCGAGCGCGCCGGGGAGGACATGCGCGAGTGCAGGGGTTCTCTGCCGATAAACATGAAAAAATATTTGTATATATAAAACAGAATAAATACAACGTTAGGTAAAAGGTTTGTAAATTAAAGTAAATCAATGACATCAGGAAGAAGAAAGAAACACGAAAAAAGGACTCGCTTATAGGACAAAGCAGTACATACCTTGTGATGCACCCCCCCTCACGAACTAATCTGAAGAAACTGAAAGCAACGGCTGAAATCGGCCACTCCCGAAGGGGCGGCGCGACAACCACCATGCCTTCCTGAAAACTAACCTAAGCTTTTCTACCCCAATCAGAAGGAAAAACTCCGTCGTAGAAGCCTCAGTGGAAAATCACCAAAAGCCTCGACGAAATCTTCCCCTCCATCATTGGAGGAAAGGAAGCCTTCTTCTTGCTCTCGTAGAACAATTGTAAGGCTTTCAAGGGAGGAAAAATCCTCTGGAATCTTCCTCACCTCCCCTAAGCTACGTAGCGCTACGAGTTCTACGATTACTTTCACGTAGAGCATTCAGTAGCAAATTCAATACAACCCCTGCTCGACCAACGTTGTGTACTTTTTTTGTTTCTGGTCGTAGAGCAAGTGATGTTTCTGTTGTGGGTAACCCCTGTTCTTTTTTGGTAAGTGTGAGAGATGGAAACCTGTGGAAATCATGACGAAACTTAATTTAACCCTATTATTATGATAAATGAAAATACTTAATGACAACCGCGAAACATAAATAAATATCTAACTTTATGAAAGATCACGAGTGAAGCAAAGTATAGGAAAATATATATATATATATATTTATGGTAATATTATAAACTAACGTAATATAAGTATATACAAATACGATAATAAGGATAGTTAGAGAAGGTTTTAATGTCGATACACGAACGTCTACGACGTCTGACTATATGTATCTTTTAGGGTATGGGATTTCTAAATGAGCTTGGAAGGGTGTTCGGGCTCTCCTTTTATGTTAAGTAACAAAATAAAATCTTTAAGTTATCGTCCGGCTCCATATGCCTCCCCTGGAAGGAAGCACTGGGGTGTACGTCGCGCATCCTGCAACTACCACACCAGCGCCATGCTCCCCCGAACGCCAGTCCAATCCCAACTAATGTCTACAGGAGAGTGATCCGCATTCCTCTTCCATGCCCTCAATATTCGGGTCAAAAGATATACACGCAGTTGCAACGAAGAAGGTACGGACCTCCATCGTCACACCTGAGAGGAAGTGGGACGCTGCAACAACACCGGCATCACACAACATGCCAAATCCCCATCAGGCACAATATACGGACTAATACATATATGTAAACTATAGGGAAGGGACGTATAAACTTACAACGCACATCTTAAATGTTGGGCGTTGTAAGCAGAGTTCCTACTTCCTAGGGGCCTCAATCCTAGGCGTAGTACTCTATACATACATTTTAATATACATACTAATAAGTAAAAATAAACATATTTGATTTGTTTGTTGTGGTTTAAGTTTTATACAGGAGTCCACACTCCTGTGTCTAGTAGAAAACTCTAAAAAAATCCTACTCATGAGTAGGCGTAACAAAGAACGCACCAATAGAATGCTGATTAGCGAGGAGCTATTTGAAATGATATTTAACTCCCATTTCCGCTTCTCCTTATCTGCATTCGAACACCCCTCCCCCCCCTCAGAGTATAACCCTCTGTTCCTCCTTTGAAAACCCCGGACGTTATATTATTTAAACTAAATCAATGCAATGAGTCTCTACTAGACTTCACGCGTGCAATGATAAATCGTCATTTGAATTACTTCCCTTTAGCGACGTTTGCGTTCAATATGAAATCTTAAATATTTAATTTCCATCACTGTTTGTAACAAGATTTAACAATACGTATTCAATTATGAAATGGAGGAATATAAATCACATACATACATACATATATATATATATATATGTATAGGTAAATTCTTTATTGATTCTCCCAAAGGAGATGTGTTAAAATAAAGGACAAAGGATAATTTGGAAACTAGGAAAGGATATTCCGAAATGGTATTATAGAATAACGAAATTACGCCAAAATGATATTAATAACTAAAACGAATAACGGATAATATAAAACGATTGACGAAAGCAAAAACCCGGATGAATCATGATTTTAATCAATTAATTTGTGTCAATTATCACATAAAAGATGTACAAATAAATAAATCATTAGACAATAAATATGTCGAGACCGATTCAACTTAACAAACGTTCGACGTACGTTTAACGTTTAAAAAGAACGTTTAAAGAAAACTAATTATAAATAATTCAACAAAATTCGTGGACAATTCAACCGTAATGTCTCTAGCGTAAACATGTAAATAAACCCGCGATTGTATCCTAAAACCGATTATATACTTAAAAGGAACTAAAATAGTCATGCATGCCACTATTAAGTTCAACAAACTTATAAAACAAAATCAAAATTAAAATTAAAATAAAATTAACGATAAAAATTCTAACTCCCCAAGTCCGCCCCTGGCTAACACCGTATCGCCCCAAGTCCGCATTCCCCCTCCCGCCGCGCAGCCTGCCTCTTACCTCTCTCCTCCTCTTCCCTATCCGCTACCTAGAACCCGAATCAGTAACGCGGTAGCAGTAAATTGACAACGGTATTTATATTTTAATAATTTTTGTTCCTTCGTGTTCCTTGGCAATAATTAACGCCAGAACTGTATAAAATTAACGCAAGATAAAGTACGAAATCCGTCACGACGCGTCGTCCGACCATCCCTGTAATCAAATAAGCACATCGAAAGACACAAATCGGCGATCTTGGATACTTATTTCACCCGAACTGCAGAAATATACATTTAAATACAGTAAATAAACAATGACACAGCAATTAGCCTGGAAAACAAAACATAACACACATACATATATACAGGGTATAACAATCCGATTGTGCATGCAATTAGAAGCACATAAAGAAATACTTGAATACATGCACAAAATCAAATACCTATTCTCACAATAAAACTGCGACACACGCGTCTCTTAAATCTCCAACGAAACCAAAGGTATTCAAAGTCGATTATTATCTACTTATTATTATTATCAAACCACTTAGTTGACGCAACTAAATACATAACTAATATCGCACCGAAATGAACGATTCTGACAATAATTACGGATGGGAAAATTACCAAATTATGGTATTCTATTTAGAACGATTTGCGGATTCCCGCGAAGAGGTTTCCTCCCTCCCCTTCTCCTTAGATCCTAATTTAAAAGATACATAAATAAACGCCGGATCTATGTCTACTTCAAACAAAAATAAAGTCGTGTAAGTATAACTGATCAACCAACCATCACGCCGTCCTCCGCAGGATCAGGCAGAGAGGACAGAACGCCACTCCACTCCTCCCCGACACACCTCCCTCGCCCTCTCCACACTCACACATGCCCCCCCCGCACACACGCCGATCTTTCATTAATATTACACTCTCAATTTATATTTTTCTCAAAAATATACTCTCCTGTCGTATCCAAACGTGCGCATATTAATGGGTTACATATTCATACAAGTAATTTTAGTAATTAATAAGTACTACATATTTTAAATTATAGCGTTCACTAGTTTACCAGTGTGTCTTTTCGGTATAAACCGACCTAAATGTGGGCACGTACATAACAATTATTATCGTATTACAAACAACCCTACCTATATAACATGTAATATTTATCATCATCACCATCACACCACGTCCGCCCCCTGCGTGGAGCATATGGAATCCACAACCTGTTACCGCTACCTAACTTGCAATGCAGTATTTATCGTCATCTCCACCACACCCCCCCTCCGCTCCCTCTGTGGAGCATATCGGGAATCCACAACCTGTTACCGTTACCTAATCAACCAATTTAAAACCCAACATCGCTTCGTGATTACAAAACTAAAAATAATAATAATACCTATTACTATCACCCACTCGGCGCACAACGGCGCATAGGGCACTGCATCGGAACACCAAGTGCAGCTCCGCTCCTCGACCACTCCAACACATGAAGGCAAGACGACCAGTCCCACGCCTCAGCACCAGCCCAGCCCATCATCACACACGAAACTTCAATATGAAAACCACATGCAAACAAACACCTCGTGTCGCCCCCGCAGGAATCGAACCCGCGACCCCACGCACGGCAGCCAAACGCGCCACCACTACGCCACAATTAATTATAATATTAATAATGATTTCGGACATTATGTTGGTAAAGTAATGTATTACCTACCTCGCTCCTCTTTGTCTACGCTCACCCAATCATATCCACCCTTACACGTTAGATACTTTGTCAATAAAAATTTAAAGTGTAAAACAAATGAGTAATTTATTTTATTACTAATGAGTAATATGCAATTGAAAGTATTAATAGTACCGATCCTTCTTGGAATTTTTTTTGTTTCGATTATCGCTGAGCTCGCTACCTAAAAAAATCTTCCCCCCCCCCCTGTATCCGGAATGCGAAGCACCAAACAATAATCACTCTACAATCGTGTTTAATAAACGTGGTCGTAAACTCTTAAACTATATTTTTTAGCAAAACATCATTTCTTATCCTCGATACATTTTACAAAACCAATCGTCCCTCACCACTGCGGCACACGACCATTGTATTTTTTTGTATGAAATGCCCTTCCTCGGGAGCTCGTCCAGGGTCGCATTCAAAATACGTAACCTCTGTTAAATAGTTATTCCATATTGTCGAAATGCAAGCAATTTCGTTCTCGAAACGAATTTTTATTAAACCGGTAAATCTTCCATACTTACATTATGACATAAATTTATAGACAAAATTAACTTTATGCAAACGCTCCTAGTCCACCCCGCCGAACACGTAATATATATGGACGATGTATTTCTTTTACTTTATATTTTACAAAATTAAGTACGGATATTTATATACTAAAACGGCGCTACACAAATAATCCATAGCGACAACAATGACACTAAGTGCACTGTTTTATTTCATGATTTTAGTGAAATTAGTAATTAATAATGAACTTTAATGCGACGCCGGATCCGAGAATTATGTTATAATATAAATTCGCGTCCGTCCGCTACTAGATTCTAGAACAGAATTAAAATTTATATAATATAATCATTTTCCCTCGTTGGAAAATAACCTATGCTATGATAATTATTTCACGTACCAACGTCCTGATAAATATGATGGAAACAATCACTTACCCCGTGTCTTCTGATAAATAGTGGAAAATTTGCACCTGTCTCCGACTTCCTACCTGTACCCTTTGACCACTTCCCTGCTTCCTGCCTCTCCTACCTCCGATGTAAATCGTCATCTCCGTTCCTCTGACCTCTCCTGCGCAACAACCCCTCCTGGCTTTTCACACGATTCGCGACCGATAATTAATCGACATTCATTAGAATGGTTATCCGAACCCATTTACAGAAAGATGAAACGCGCATTCTCCAAATAATTTGCGACAACATTATAAAACAAAATTAGACACTAAAAGGAGGAAGTCGTCACGTACAAACACACTCGCGTTTTTAAGAATATGTTACGTTTCACTATATATTATCATTAAATCACCGGAAAATAAATTAAACTACTCGATTTTCTAACACCGATCTGAACAACGCCGCGCCTTACATCTCATTCTTTTAGATTCGCTCGCGAATATTATACTTTAGTTATTTTTATTCTTTTACGTTTAGAATATTATATCTTTTGAATTTTAATTAAACAAATCAAGAACACCGAACATATTTTCTCTAAAATTTCGACCGCGCGACCCCGAATCCTTAACCTAAGTGTCCTTTCAAAAACCAAATTCCTTCTCCCATGCCCCAAAATCTGTATTTCATATACTTTAGGATAATTTATTACCTACGAATACCTAACTTAAAACTACACTCGACCGTTTGTTTACCCAAGATTTGTCACCCGACGTTCTTTTGCCATTAATTTTTATTGGCTTCAAATTCTAGGAGATCACACAAAATAAACAACGTAAGCACCAATCTTGACACCGGCATATACGGTCAACCATCGATCTTGTGGTCTTTCAAAACTGCTATAAACATTTCGTCAATATTTTCATTTCCAAAATGGGAATCTATTTATTACATTTACTTAGTAGGTACATTATCGTGAACTGACTTATTTATTCAATCACTTCCCTGACCAAAACAAACGTTAAACGAAACAACCTAGTTATTCTTACGTACATGTAGGTGTCTTTTATTTTACCCAGGTATTAACTTTTCGTGCTTGGACACTCAACAAACGATATTTTACAACAAATCCCTGACTCTATCCCAACTTATCCAGTATAATTCGTTTACAATTACCCAATGATCCCATCTGCCCCAACCATTTTAACCTTTTTTAATAAAATGCATGATCTATTTTGATTCAAGGTCGTATCCAACTCTTTCATACTCAGACTGTTGTCCTTTTACCCCCCTGTTCTCCCGATTATCGTGTTGCAAAGCACAAGTTCATACCTACCCTTCTAGGCGCCTAATCCCAACATCTGTTAACTTGCATTTCAAATATTTATGTCTCTGTTCTCAATAATTTCGAACGTCATCCACTTATAATGGTAGATATTTTATGATCTTCACCCTTGGACCGTTTTGAAATTCCTAGCCGAGGGTAACATTTTGGAACCAAAACAAATACCTAACATTAATATATTTTTAAATAACAGTGAACCATCACAGCCCCCCTCTTGTTGTGAACTCCGTGGATAGCCGCGAACGCGGCTAGACACCGATTCAGAACAAAATCTAGATAATTAATTTTAACGCTTTAATTTTTAGTCATACGTTACGTTATTTACAGAAGACTACAGCTCTTTACCGCTCCCTTATTTTATTACTATCACTCTCATTTTAAGAATTTTATTTCTAATAGTTTCTATTCTATTTGTTCAAATAAAGGTTTCGTATCCCTGTTAACTCTTACGTCGAATCTTCATTTAATCCCAATTATTCTTCCCCCCTCAGAATAAACGACTCTTCTTACGATCCCTGACGTTTATAAACCCCAAATTACCCCTATCAACCTTATTTCCGTTGTCAACAATTATTTCCATCGAACTTATTATAACTATACTAATCATCTTATTAATTATTACACTACCATCTACACTTCTTGTCACGATTCCAACAAATCTCCACTCTCAGCTTTGTATAACTCAACCAATCCTGGTCACGGCACCAAATTGTGATGCACCCCCCCCCTCACACCGAAACGAGGTTAGGCGGTAGGTACGTCCCTACTGAAACTGAAGACGAACTAATCTGAAGAAACTGAAAGCAACGGCTGAAATCGGCCACTCCCGAAGGGGCGGCGCGACAACCATGCCTTCCTGAAAACTAACCTAAGCTTTTCTACCCCAATCAGAAGGAAAAACTCCGTCGTAGAAGCCTCAGTGGAAAATCACCAAAAGCCTCGACGAAATCTTCCCCTCCATCATTGGAGGAAAGGAAGCCTTCTTCTTGCTCTCGTAGAACAATTGTAAGGCTTTCAAGGGAGGAAAAATCCTCTGGAATCTTCCTCACCTCCCCTAAGCTACGTAGCGCTACGAGTTCTACGATTACTTTCACGTAGAGCATTCAGTAGCAAATTCAATACAACCCCTGCTCGACCAACGTTGTGTACTTTTTTTGTTTCTGGTCGTAGAGCAAGTGATGTTTCTGTTGTGGTAACCCCTGTTCTTTTTGGTAAGTGTGAGAGATGGAAACCTGTGGAAATCATGACGAAACTTAAGTTAACCCTATTATTATGATAAATGAAAATACTTAATGACAACCGCGAAACATAAATAAATATCTAACTTTATGAAAGATCACGAGTGAAGCAAAGTATAGGAAAATATATATATATATATATATTTATGGTAATATTATAAACTATACGTAATAATATAAGTATACAAATACGATAATAAGGATAGTTTAGAAGAAGGTTTTAATGTCGATACACGAACGTCTACGACGTCTGACTATATGTATCTTTTAGGGTATGGGATTTCTAAATGAGCTTGGAAGGGTGTTCGGGCTCTCCTTTTATGTTAAGTACAAAATAAAATCTTTAAGTTATCGTCCGGCTCCATATGCCTCCCCTGGAAGGAAGCACTGGGGTGTACGTCGCGCGCATCCTGCAACTACCACACCAGCGCCATGCTCCCCCCGAACGCCAAGTCCAATCCCAACTAATGTCTACAGGAGAGTGATCCGCATTCCTCTTCCATGCCCTCAATATTCGGGTCAAAAGATATACACGCAGTTGCAACGAAGAAGGTACGGACCTCCATCGTCACACCTGAGAGGAAGTGGGACGCTGCAACAACACCGGCATCACACAACATGCCAAATCCCCATCAGGCACAATATACGGACTAATACATATATGTAAAACTATAGGGAAGGGACGTATAAAACTTACAACGCACATCTTAAATGTTGGGCGTTGTAAGCAGAGTTCCTACTTCCTAGGGGCTTCAATCCTAGGCGTAGTACTCTATACATACATTTTTAATATACATACTAATAAGTAAAAATAAACATATTTGATTTGTTTGTTGTGGTTTAAGTTTTATACAGGAGTCCACACTCCTGTGTCTAGTAGAAAACTCTAAAAAAATCCTACTCCTGAGTAGGCGTAACAAAGAACGCACCAATAGAATGCTGATTAGTGAGGAGCTATTTGAAATGATATTTAATTTCCATTACCGCTTCTCCTTATCTGCATTCGAACACCCCTCCCCCCCCTCAGAGTATAACCCTCTGTTCCTCCTTTGAAAACCCCGGACGTTATATTATTTAAACTAAATCAATGCAATGAGTCTCTACTAGACTTCACGCGTGCAATGATAAATCGTCATTTGATAAATTACTTCCCTTTAGCGACGTTTGCGTTCAATATGAAATCTTAAATATTTAATTTCCATCACTGTTTGTAACAAGATTTAACAATACGTATTCAATTATAAAATGGAGGAATATAAATCACATACATACATACATATGTATATATATGTATAGGTAAATTCTTTATTGATTCTCCCAAAGGAGATGTGTTAAAATAAAGGACAAAGGATAATTTGGAAACTAGGAAAGGATATTCCGAAATGGTATTATAGAATAACGAAATTACGCCAAAATGATATTAATAACTAAAACGAATAACGGATAATATAAAACGATTGACGAAAGCAAAAACCCGGATGAATCATGATTTTAATCAATTAATTTGTGTCAATTATCACATAAAAGATGTACAAAATAAATAAATCATTAGACAATAAATATGTCGAGACCGATTCAACTTAACAAACGTTCGACGTACGTTTAACGTTTAAAAAGACGTTAAAAAAAAAAACTAATTATAAATAATTCAACAAAATTCGTGGACAATTCAACCGTAATGTCTCTAGCGTAAACATGTAAATAAACCCGCGATTGTATCCTAAAACCGATTATATACTTAAAAGGAACTAAAATAGTCATGCCACTATTAAGTTCAACAAACTTATAAAACAAAATCAAAATTAAAATTAAATAAAATTAACGATAAAATTCTAACTCCCCAAGTCCGCCCCTGGCTAACACCGTATCGCCCCAAGTCCGCATTCCCCTCCCGCCGCGCAGCCTGCCTCTTACCTCTCTCCTCCTCTCCCTATCCGCTACCTAGAACCCGAATCAGTAACGCGGTAGCAGTAAATTGACAACGGTATTTATATTTTAATAATTTTTGTTCCTTCGTGTTGTTCCTTGGCAATAATTAACGCCAGAACTGTATAAAATTAACGCAAGATAAAGTACGAAATCCGTCACGACGACGCGTCGTCCGACCATCCCTGTAATCAAATAAGCACATCGAAAGACACAAATCGGCGATCTTGGATACTTATTTCACCCGAACTGCAGAAATATACATTTAAATACAGTAAATAAACAATGACACAGCAATTAGCCTGGAAAACAAAACATAACACACATACATATATACAGGGTATAACAATCCGATTGTGCATGCAATTAGAAGCACATAAAGAAATACTTGAATACATGCACAAAATCAAATACCTATTCTCACAATAAAACTGCGACACACGCGTCTCTTAAATCTCCAACGAAACCAAAGGTATTCAAAGTCGATTATTATCTACTTATTATTATTATCAAACCACTTAGTTGACGCAACTAAATACATAACTAATATCGCACCGAAATGAACGATTCTGACAATAATTACGGATGGGAAAATTACCAAATTATGGTATTCTATTTAGAACGATTTGCGGATTCCCGCGAAGAGGTTTCCTCCCTCCCCTTCTCCTTAGATCCTAATTTAAAAGATACATAAATAAACGCCGGATCTATGTCTACTTCAAACAAAAATAAGTCGTGTAAGTATAACTGATCAACCAACCATCACGCCGTCCTCCGCAGGATCAGGCAGAGAGGACAGAACGCCACTCCACTCCTCCCCGACACACCTCCCTCGCCCTCCACACTCACACATGCCCTCCCGACACACACGCCGATCTTTCATTAATATTACACTCTCAATTATATTTTTCTCAAAAATATACTCTCCTGTCGTATCCAAGCGTGCGCATATTAATGGGTTACATATTCATACAAGTAATTTTAGTAATTAATAAGTACTACATATTTTAAATTATAGCGATTCACTAGTTTACCAAGTGTCCTTTCGGTATAAACCGACCTAAATGTGGGCACGTACATAACAATTATATTATCGTATTACAAACAACCCTACCTATATAACATGTTAATATTTATCATCATCACCATCACACCACGTCCGCCCCCTGCGTGGAGCACATGGAATCCACAACCTGTTACCGCTACCTAACTTGCAATGCAGTATTTATCGTCATCTCCACCACACCACCTCCGCTCCCTCTGTGGAGCATATGGAATCCACAAACTGTTACCGCTACCTAATCAACCAATTAAAACCCAACATCGCTTCGTGATTACAAAACTAAAATAATAGTATAATAATACCTATTACTATCACTACTCGCCCAACGGCGCAGAGGGCACTGCATCGGAACACCAAGTGCAGCGCTCCTCGACCACTCCAACACATGAAGGCAAGACGACCAGTCCCACGCCTCAGCACCAGCCCAAGCCATCACACACGAAACTTCAATATGAAAACCACATGCAAACAAACACCTCGTGTCGGCCCCCACAGAATCGAACCCGCGACCCCACGCACGGCAGCCAAACGCGCCACCACTACGCCACAATTAATTATAATATTTAACAATGATTTCGGACATTATGTTGGTAAAGTAATGTATTACCTACCTCGCTCCTCTTTGTCTACGCTCACCCAATTCGTTAATTAATAATATACACGTTAGACGGTTTGTAAAATAAAAAGTGTAAAACAAATGAGATTTATATTTTATTACTAATGAGTTTCTGCAATTGAAAGTATAACTAGTGTAACCGATCCTTCTTGGAGTCCCCCTTTTTTTTTGTTTCGATTATCGGCTGAGCTCGCTACCTGAAAAAATCTACAGAGCTGTATCCGGAATGCGAAGCACCACAATATCCTCGTGTTTTCCCCTTGGTAGATAAACTCTAAAATCGTATTACTCATTAAACGTATTACAATTCTTTTAAAATACATTATTTAGCAAAACCAATTTCTTATCACCAGGTGCTGTACCATATCATCGTAGTTACCGAAATTTGTCATTAAACCATTTGCCCTTCTATACCACCAATACACATTCGCGTAATCGCACTCAAACTAAGTTACCTCTCAAAAAATATTCCATTAATTGTCAAAATTCCAATCGTTCTCGAAACGTACTTATATTTAGTAGTAAAAATCTTCCCTTTACATTACGACATAAATTTATAAACAAAATTAACTTTATGCAAACGCTCCTAGTCCAACCCCGCCGAACACGTAATAGGTATATGGACGATGTATTTCTTTTACTTTATATTTTACAAAATTAAGTACGGATATTTATACTAAAACGGCGATACACAAATAATTCCATAGCGACAACAATGACACTAGTGCACTGTTTTATTTAATGATTTTAGTGAAATTAGTAATTAATAATGAACTTAATGCGACGCCGATCCGAGAATTATGTTATAATATAAATTCGCGTCCGCTACTAGACTCTAGAACAGAATAAAATTTATATATAATATAATCATTTTCCCTCGTTGGAAAAATAACCTGTGCTATGATAATTATTTCACGTACAACGTCCTGATAAATATGATGTAAACAATCACTTACCCCGTGTCTTCTGATAAATAGTGGAAAAATTTGCACCTGTCTCCGACTTCCTACCTGTACCCTTTGACCACTTCCCTGCTTCCTGCCTCTCCTACCTCCGATGTAAATCGTCATCTCCGTTCCTCTGACCTCTCCTGCGCAACAACCCCTCCTGGCTTTTCACACGATTCGCGACCGATAATTAATCGACATTCATTAGAATGGTTATCCGAACCCATTTACAGAAAGATGAAACGCGCATTCTCCAAATAATTTGCGACAACATTATAAAACAAAATTAGACACTAAAAGGAGGAAGTCGTCACGTACAAACACACTCGCGTTTTAAGAATATGTTACGTTTCACTATATTATCATTAAATCACCGGAAATAAATTAAACTACTCGATTTTCTAACACCGATCTGAACACAACGCCGCGCCTTACATCTCATTCTTTTAGATTCGCTCGCGAATATTATACTTTAGTTATTTTTATTCTTTTACGTTTAGAATATTATATCTTTTGAATTTTAATTAAACAAATCAAGAACACCGAACATATTTTCTCTAAAATTTCGACCGCGCGACCCCGAATCCTTAACCTAAGTGTCCTTTCAAAAACCAAATTCCTTCTCCCATGCCCCAAAATCTGTATTTCATACTTTAGGATAATTTATTACCTACGAAATACCTAACTTAAAACTACACTCGACCGTTTGTTTACCCAAGATTTGTCACCCGACGTTCTTTTGCCATTAATTTTTATTGGCTTCAAATTCTAGGAGATCTCACAAAATAAACAACGTAAGCACCAATCTTGACACCGGCATATACGGTCAACCATCGATCTTGTGGTCTTTCAAAACTGCTATAACATTTCGTCAATTTTCCAAAATGGGAATCTATTTATTACATTTACTTAGTAGGTACATTATCGTGAACTGACTTATTTATTCAATCACTTCCCTGACCAAAACAAACGTTAAACGAAACAACCTAGTTATTCTTACGTACATGTAGGTGTCTTTTATTTTACCCAGGTATTAACTTTTCGTGCTTGGACACTCAACAAACGATATTTTACAACAAATCCCTGACTCTATCCCAACTTATCCAGTATAATTCGTTTACAATTACCCAATGATCCCATCTGCCCCAACCATTTTAACCTTTTTTTAATAAAATGCATGATCTATTTTGATTCAAGGTCGTATCCAACTCTTTCATACTCAGACTGTTGTTTACCCCTGTTCTCCCGATTATCGTGTTGCAAAGCACAAGTTCATACCTACCCTTCTAGGCGCCTAAGTCCCAACATCTGTTAACTTGCATTTCAAATATTTATGTCTCTGTTCTCAATAATTCGAACGTCATCCACTTATAATGGTAGATATTTTATGATCTTCACCCTTGGACCGTTTTGAAATTCCTAGCCGAGGGTAACATTTTGGAACCAAAACAAATACCTAACATTAATATATTTTTAAATAACAGTGAACCATCACAACCTATATAGGCGTTTAACAATACTTAAATCATATTAAAATTCGATAAGTTGAAGAAAGATGCTGCAAGTATTTTGTTTTAAAAATTATGTAATTTAGTTAATTTAATAAGGTATGTGATGAGTACCTATCCTGTACATACAGTTAATTTAATAAGGTATGTGATGAGTACCTATCCTGTACATACATTGGTATATCTAGGTATTTATAGTTTTTATTTTTTCAAAATTTTAATTTGTAAAAAATGCCACTTTTATTTTTCAGTTATGTTACTTTTCCTTTAAAACATTTTTATTTACATGCTTTACATATTACAAATAAGCAACTGTGCACAGGATGGGTACTTTGCAACAATAATAAATGTTTCAATATTTTTAGATACTTTTTGTGATAGCCTTTAAGTGGACATTATTGTTAGAAATTAATGTTGTATATATTTAAAATAAGTGTATGTCTGTTGGCTGTCCATAAACAAATAAAAAAAAATATATATATAAAAAAAAAAAAATGCATAAATATTTTATTTTATATTGCCAATTTCTAGATTCAACACACAGAACTCTGACTTCCCTTAATGTATTAGTAATGCAATTTTTATAACCTAAACTCAAAGAAATATGTATGAGTTTACTTTTTAAATTGGCGACCGAGGACTTTTCAACACGCCAACACATTTCTAATATAAAAGCTGCTCTATGTTAAAATGAACATTGATTCTGTAACGTAAAACTACAAAGAAAATTAAGGTAGCTATTTTTTTGTCTGTTTCCTTCCATCTTATTTTAATATTAATTTTATTTAAAATAAAATAAATCAATGCAATTGTGCGATATAAGTACATACTTCAATTTGGAAAAACTACTTTCAATGAAGCCTAAATGCTTAATAATGTGTTTTAAAATATAAATAAAGTTATGACGGTCTACGGTCTACAGATTCGAACCGGCAATCTAGACTTAAAGACCGCGACGCTAACTGGTCCACGACTTCGCCTCGTTATTAAAAAAAATATTTATTTAACAACATTTATTTCTATCGCTAAATATGCTTTTGCTTAGTAAGAAAGATATTATACAAGTTGTAGAAGGTTGTGGTATTGATTTGGTGTTGAATATTATAAAATAATATTGTAGGTACATTATACAGATGACATAATACAATATAATGTAGTCTAGCCGAGCCTGCTCTACGTATGACGTGATATTGGATATACGTGACATATTTGGCATTCATATCAGTACCATGTTAAGCGTGCTTTATAAGGGACAGAAAACTGTTTTGTTTCTTGTGCAGTTTGCAAACAGTCCCGTATAAAGTGAAAGCTGTATGTTATATTATTGAATGATCGGCGCGACGTTTGGCTGACCTGACAGTTAATGTTTTTTTTATGTAAACTTTTAAGGAGATACTGATATATTGAATGCTTTTAAAAACGTAAAAAAACAAATAACCAATTTCAAACATATAAAAATAATTTATGATTGCGTATAAAAAATATACACAATTAGAGTGTCTTTTGACACTGTACTGTTTTCTGAACAAGAAACTGTACATTTTTCGGTTCCGTACAAAGTGCGCTATACTCTTCATAGTATATGTAGGATGTAGGTGTATACATTGAAGGAGTAAACATTAAATTCAACTCAACTAGAGTTTTTCTAAGACTTGCACCACGCGTTTTTGTGCTTCCTTTGTGTGTGTGTATATTAGGTCCTTACATATGGCGTTTTGTATGGGAGGAACATAAAGTTGTTTTTTTTTAAATGTAATATATTTATTTAATCAAAGTATGTACCATTGCTATCTATGCACTTTTTGCCATCTCATAGGTAGTTCATCGATCACTTTACTAAAATAACCATTCGGACGGGAATCAATAAAATCTTTGAAGTCGGTTTGGACTGCCCCATCGGAGTTGAATTTTTTCCCTTGCAAGAAGTTATCCAAATTTCGAAAAAAAAATAGTAATCTGTTGGGGCAAGGTCCAGAGAGTACGGTAGATGTTTTAAACATTCCAATTGAAGCTCTTCTAATTTGTATTATTATATTTTTAAAAAATCAACTTTATGTTCCTCCCATACGAAACGCCAACTTCATATGTTAGGACCTAATTCAAGCTTTTTTTCACTTCCCAATTTGCTTCAAGTGGATTAAAACAGTTTTTATCACTAACACCGCAGCCTGCAGCTAACTCGGACGTGGTTTGCGATGGATCCGCTTCCACAATAGCCTTCAATTCTTCATTATCAACTTTGGTCTAAGGGCCGTCCACGGGGCTTGTTCTGCAGTCGAAATTTCCAGAACGAAAAACGTTGGAACCAAAAACGCACTGTGTTTTCTTTTGCGGCACCGTCGCCATACACATCATTAATCCTTCGAGCCGTTTCTGCAGCACTGGTGCCACGGTGGAACTCGTACTCGTAAATAACGCGATATTTCAAGTTTTCCATTTTGTACACTGAGTGACGCAAAGAAAAAAACAAATGAGGACAAAACAAATGAATTATAATTTTCAAAACACAAATACTTGAGTAAATAGCTGTATAAATTTGAATTTAGAATTCCTAACCAAAGAGAAGATATTTGAGATCAAAGTTGCCAGTACGGCAAAACGCCAATTTCATATGTAAGGACCTAATATAACGATTCACATTTATTTCAATCAATTTTTAATTATAAAAAACATCATAATATAAGAATGTAGCGTTTTTGCAAATCTACCAATTGCTATATGTATATGCTTGGTGTACCAATGCAGTGCCCTATGCATCAGTGGGTGCGGATAAGGGGAAGTTGAAGTATTAGTATTTTTGCAAATATAATTTTTAGAATAATTTTTTTTAGAATACTGCTACATAAATTTTTTCTAAAAAAATTAACGGTTAATATTTTTTTATCAATATCTGCAACAATCTAAAAACAAATACGCCTTAGAAAAAACAAAGCATGTATTATATTATATTACGAGTATAATATCAAAAGCTAATATGTAGTTTGTTTTTCAGTATTCTAATAAAAACAATACCTGCTGTTAAATTAATTTTAATAATTATTTTCATTTCAAGAATTGTGTCTAGGTAAATATGTAAAACGTCATGACGCGTCACTAAGTATGTATAAAATTGACAGGGAGATAAAGAGCCTATCAGCCTATAGAAAGAGATGTCGGGGGTTGGTGTGAATTATGACAGATACTTTGGGTAGGAACCCGCTTTGAGGTCAGATAAACAAGTTAATTGAAAGGAAAGGGAAAGACGGGAAATGGACACATTTTCAAGTTATTGCGAATATCAAATTAACAGGACGGATAAGAGTATGATGGAATTATTACTTTTCATGGCGAGTGGCACGGTCATTTTACTGTGCATATAACAATAAAATAAACACAGATGGTGTGCTGTTTTGAGTTTTTAGAATAATGATCGTGAGTACGACTTGGTGGAAAGTACTTTTCCATACATAAAGCAGGCAGTTAAAGTCATCGGGAAATATATATATATAAGACAATATGTAGATTGAGGCGATCCAATTAAGTAAAAGTCGTTTTTCTTAACCATATAGCCTTTTTTTTTTTTTCGTTGGAGTCAAATCTAACTCGTGCTGAGTTGCATCTGAATATTAGTACTAGTTTTTACTTATGCGCACGAACGCCTTAACATCTATATATTAAACTGTTTGTATTTTTTTCTGTAAACGTATTGTTCGATATGTAAACGTGGCAGTATATTTACGAAGTTATACAGAAGGGTTCTTATTTATAAAGGGTGCAAACAGGATCAAAATATTTCCTTAAAAACGGACGTAACAAATATCTGTTTTCATTAATTTGGTATTCAATTTAGTAAAGAAATATAAGTAAATTCCATAGTTTTTCCACTACAAGTTCTCATGTTAAAGTTTGATGTCAAGTCGGCCAGGGTTCTCGTTTTTTAAATGCAATAATATTTTTCATCTAAGTATGTATTCGAGGCTAAAATGTAAAAAAAAAAGAGTTGAGACGCGTTTTCAAATTCGTAAAAAAAATCCCCTTATATCTTGGTAGATATACTAGAAACATTTATTATAACTTCGTGTAACAAATAATCAAGATTCATTGCTCTTCGTTGACTTGGTGTATCAATGCAGTGCTTTGTGCACCATTGGGTATAAAATAATTTTATTTATACAAATCACAATCACTAAAATACACTCCTAATTAGTAAAGTTGTATATTTATCATGAGGTTATTACAAGACAATGGGCAAGTAGAGGGTGTTATTAGAATTGTTATTGCGAGCAATTTAGGTAAACACTGTAAATTTGTAATGGAAAATGACACACAAGAATGACCCTTAGTTCCTCGTTAAAACTAAGTGCCATTGATAGCTGTTAGGCGCGTCTGGTTGGGTGCTTTCCGCAATTAAATGATACCGTAACCCCTTGGGTATAATTTAATTACTCTTTACAACACATATTACATGGTCACTAAACCTACAAACTACCTATATATAAATATACGTATAAAGAACAATACTCTGATCTATAGAGGAAGACCTAATCTTGTGGCTCAAAATCTATTCTCTATCCGATAATTTCAAATATGAAATACTAAAATGATATGGAAAATTTCTAAATATCATAAAATGTGCCTTTACATCGTTGATCCCAAGCATAATTTTGCAGTGTTTGGTAAATATTTCAATTATCCAAAGAAACTGAAACGAAAATATCTCTGTCTAAATTTAAGATACACAAACAACCATTTCTTAAGTTAAACAAATAATCTTTATGTTAAGAACACGGAATAATAAACAACGCGAAAATAGAAAATATGTTTTAATACGTTATATCCATGTATCATTTCGACTGCTTGCGATTCACCGAAGAGAGGAAAGTTAAGGCGTCTCATAGTCATCCCTCGATTGAATATAATTAGTGGTTTGGTTTCTTTAATTAATTTTCCGGCGGCATTCTGTGGGAGGGTGAGAGGTAAACAGTAAACACCACCAGACTTCGGGTCACTGGCACTGGCACTGATAATGACACTGCCTCGTATGGGTCTCATCAAGTCTAGACACCCTAAACACTCAACTAGTGCACACTACAACTGTTGTAGTGTGCACTAGTTGAGTTGACATGAACTGCTATTTGGGAAGATTTCGGATCTCTAGTTGACACTCCTGTTGTACTAGGTACTAGGTGAGCCTACGACTAAATCATCATCATCATCATACCATATCCGCTCCCGATGTGGAGCATATGGAATCTACAAACTGCCACCAGGCCAAGCGATCGGCCGCCAGCTCCCGTGCATCCTCCCAAGTCAAGTCCACGTCCCGCATCTCTGACGCAAACTGCCGACGAATTGTCAACAATGGATGACCAGGACGCCGAGAACCTGATGCCTTGTAAAATAGGACTAAAACTTTGGGGGAAAATAAGTAGCAGAAGAGAGTTGCTGTTATTCTTTCATTTTTATTCTTTTAGGATTTCTTTTTTCTGTGTTTACGCTTTTACCATAAAATGAATGATTCTTTATACAAGCATTATCTAATATGAAAAGGCGTTCAATTTAAAGAAATTCAATATTTGAAAAAAGAAAAACATACATATTATTTATTATTTGTGTACATCTTACCTTCATGTAATAAAATGATCAAGAGAGACTGCACTTGGTGTACTAATGCCTATGCCCGCCCTATGCACTATGCGCCATTGGGTGCGGATAAGGAAAAGTAGTAGAAGTAGTAGTAATTTGTGTACATGACCTTTGGTAAAAGATTTGGAAGAAACAAATATTTAGCCATTTCCTCTTTCCTTGACTTTTAATTAGTCGTGGTGCTCGAAATTCTGATAAAATATTTTTGGTTAATCAAAAGGAAGGATTTTTTTTGGAAAGAACGAAAATTTGGTTGCAATTCTTTTTCCTAATAATATTAATAATATCAGTTTATTTCGCATCATCTTTGATACAGATACATAAAACAAAAAGACGAAGAAAAAACAAGATCAAAATCAAATAAATAAAATTTTGTTAATATGAAAAATATAATAAAATAAAAATAAATTATAATAAGGAAAACAAAAAGGACGTCGAAAATTTAAAATTTTCGACCAATGCTTCAAGAGTGGGCCATCCGCGTTCAGCAGCGCTGCTTGAACCAACCGACTCCTGAAGTTGGCCACTTTAAAGCGCACCGTGGCTTCAAAGGAGTTTATTCCTGAGATAGCATTGAAAAAAATAAAATATGCGGCTATTTACTCGTATCTACATACGTATTATGTAAATACTTATATCATATATTACCTAGTATTTAACTTCGATTTGCAGAGCCTTTTCAAAAAAATGATTTTGCATCGAAAACACAGGTTATAAATTTAAAATATTGAATAAACATAAAAGCTCAACTTTGTATAATGATATTATTCCTCTCTGGATTTGGGCCTCCTACTACTACTACTACTTTAGCGCATTTGGCTACCGAGCATGAGGTCGCGGGTTCGATGAAATATTGATTTACATCTGATATTCATATTAATATTTCATGTGTGATACCTTGGATTGGTACTGAAGCGTAAGACTGATCATCTTACTTTCATGTAATAAAATGATCAAGAGAGACTGCACTTGGTGTACCAATGCCTATGCCCGCCCTATGCACTATGCGCCGTTGGGTGCGGATAAGGGAAAGTAGTAGTAAATTTATTATACATTAGCTTTTACTGTCACATTTATTGAAATGAAGAGTGACTTGTGACCTTATAATTTGCGTTTCTTATTCCTTTAAAAGATGTTATAACGGAAAATTAACAAATCAATATGATGTTTTGCGTCAGCGCGAGGTTTAAGCAAACATCGGCATCGTTAAATCATTGAAACGAGTAAAAGCGATTTAATATTCATGTATGTGTTAATCAGATAACTCAACAATCCATTTTCGAAACTGGAAAATTTCTAGATACACGAATCAAGTTCGTTTTTCATTGAATTAATACAAATTTATTGTATTTTTCTGTTATGTTTCGATATTCGTAGCCATCTGCAATATACATTCACACATTTATTAATGCGGCAAAGACCCAAAAAACGCAATCAGTATCCAAGAAGCTGTAAAAACTCATGACTTAAATTTTAAAGTTTTCAGGGAAATCTAGTATGAAATTTAGTTTACAAAATAAAAAGTGCCTGCAGTATATCTTCACTAACACTTACCGAAATCCGCACACCTGAACCACAATATCATTTTCGCAATATAAACAGAGCGAACAATATCAAATTTAAAGTACTATAAAGTACATAAAATAAATCAATTTACCTAAAGTAAACTTTTTCCTTCAAATTCCCGCGTTGCGCTGTTTTTTAAAAGCTTTCTTTTGTTTTGAAAAAATCAAAGAACTTTGAACAAAGTTATTTTTTCTACTAATTATGGCAGGAACTGCATCCAATTAAGTAGGTATCTACCTAACTACTTTATTAGGTAAATATCTGAACACACTATTAGCAAAGCTTTTCTTTTTATATATATTTTTTATTTCGTTAAATAATTATTTGAAGAAAATATAGCACTATTTATAAACAAATCAACAAATAGCAATGCTCCAAGGACTCACATTAAATCATTAAATCAGATATAACAAGTAACATTTACCTAAATGGTAGAGAAGATTTTCTGAAGCGAATTAAATTTCAATTCGTTTTGCGACTGTGAAACTATAACCACAAAGTTCATGGACGGCTGAAATACAGCTTCTTATTGAAATATAGTTCGGTTTAGAATTTTCTTCAAATTAAATTGATAACTTTGCCCTGTAAACGCCTAGATATCCTATTCTCTTCCAAATTTCTTACTCGTTCTATAATATCATAATATCAATCATAAAGCTGTTTGATTCTGTCATATTTTTTATAATATTTTAATGGAAATCGTCTGGCGTACGGGGGATGATAATATTTTAAGTATTTTCGACATGTTTGCGACGTAGTTTTGTGATTGGACAATTAGGGACATGAAAGAATATTTTGTTGGCACAAGAAGATTGGGGAGGATAAAACGAACTACTTAGTGCTATACATGCGGAGAGCTTCTAACGCGACAGCTTATTATATCTGTGACGTCATCACGTCTACATCATCATTTTTACAATAAATGTTCGACTGAGCGGAGACCGAACTCAAAACACTTTATCCCACAGATATGAAACACAACATGAAACATCCATATCTAGTTTCCCCAAAATCCTTTTTTTATTGAATTTTAACTATTATTCTAGTTTCAAAATTAATTTGAATATACGAAACTAATATTATCTAAAAATTGAACTTACAATTTTTATTTTAAATTTTTAATTACAAAAGAGATTCTACAGAATTATTTACACTGTGTAAAAAAAAAATATATATAAATTGTTAATAAAATAAAATAAGCTTGTTAAAAAAAGTTAATGTTTTTTTTTTCTGTCTGTCCCACAATAAATAACGTACACAATATATAATAAGGTTTTCTTCACATTTTTAACATACAGGATTACATAATATTTTTTTGTCTTTATGTCGTCCCTTAGATCGAGAATACAATAGATTGTGTACATAAAATGTGTAATATTGTCATTTTATGGTAGTGAGTAAGGAGGTATAGCTGGAAAATGGATTTTGAGTGACAACTGTTTGTAGTTTAAACAATAGTGTAACAAACAGAAACTCAATATTCGACATAAAAACAAAAAGCTTTTGTATCGAAATTATTATATTAATGGGACCTTCTGAACAGTGTATAAGATAATTAAAACATGTACCTAGGTAAGTAAAAAATGAGTAGGTAATCAAGGGGAAATTTTTCAAAACAAACACTAAAAAAAACTAAATTTTCAGATCGCTCTCCATCACAAGAATCTTGGATGCGCCACTGCTTGCCAATTAAAATAAGAACAGAATACCAATTTTTTATACTTGCTCAAATTTGAACAAGTTTGTGATTCCTTCTAGTCACGGAGAGATCCCAAATTCGACAACTTTATTCCATAACTTTTTGGCACGGTTATTTCTGTGTAAATAAAAGTAGCCTCGAAATATACATTTTAGTAATATCTAATGAGTGCACTGGGTACCTAAAATACACTTACCTAAGAAATGCAAAAATGATATGAATGCCGATCCCGACTATAATGGTGGGCCACATGGGGAAGAGGGAGGGGTGCAGGTCCATGAGGTTCCACATGCCCCTCCAGGAGGCCACGCCGAGGGTGCACACCACCACCCCGCTGACCAGGGCGTCTGCTGTAGCCCACCACCTCTTCCTTCGTTTCCCTCTTCTTTCTTTGATACTTTTCCATCTTCCTAATCTCATCGCTATTGTCAACACATCCATTCTCAACATCCAGTTCGCTTACATTTTGTTTCAGCTCCGTTTCAACTTCTTCACAATCTCCTTCATCATCGTTTGAAGAATCACTTTGATACAAATTATTATTTAAGACCTCGATAGGTTTTTGAACGGTTGGCGTGTTTAAGAGTTTAGCACTGTCGTTATTGCACAATGTTGAATTTTCCGATAGTGACGTGCAGTTTAAAAGTTGACTGTGTCTGTTTAACTTTACGTTGCAGTTTTGTTCGTCAAGTGTTTTGGTTTCCTCGATGCAGTTATTATTATTGTGTTTTCTTATTACCACTTTAACTGACCCTTCCACCAGAGCTTCACTATCGCAAATTCTTGTTTTCACTTTTATAGGATTGTTCCCGTTAAATGGAGACATAACTTCCCCGCTTTAAAAACTTTCAAATGGTCTAACACATCCCTTATACTCTTATATTATTATTACTTTTCATTATAAATAAACGTCTCTAAAGATAAAGCGTATAATATTATTAACAAATCTCGTGATTTTCAAGACGTTTGAAACGAGTGTTTATGTACGCGCATCCCCGAAGCTGAAAACATACTGAAAACGTAAACTTTTCGTAAGAAGGCTCTACTCTGAATCCTGAACGCGTCGTCATATTGTGTTCATCACGCATGTATAGGTATAGGTATACTGTACACTTACTACTCTACACGAAGACAACCGCCAATAGAGATTTTGTGTAATAAATTTATGGACACCGGCGGCGAGTAGACACGATAACGATAGTAATAATATTCTTGTGTTCTTCTTTCTTCGAGAGTTTGTAAATATTTATGGTTAATTAATATTTATGGTAAAAAACGTTTTGTATAAATAACAAATAAATACAATTAATTTATTATTATTTAAAAAATAACTTTAATAGAAAAGGAAAGCTGGTAAATATTTTCTCACCTTGTAAAAGTAATACCACGCCTAACCTATATTGAATCCACAATATCCACATTCCATCAGATAAAATAATTATTAATTATTAATAATCGTTCAAATTTTAAGTTATTCAGAGTGGCTTAAAAATTGTAACTCAAGCAGCGTAATGACATATTATATCACAGTACACAATATTGAGAACGTGAAATCTTCAATGCATTTATTTAGGTGCTTAGTTTTTCATACATTTTTTTCGAATGTGTTTTCCACGATAATGTTACAATTTGTTGCAGTCAAGTTCTACATAATGATGAGCTAATTTACAGCAAAGTACAGCACTGCACGAAAACCAAATAAACAAACGGTAAATATTTATTTGCATGATAAAATTGTGTCACGTTTATAATTTGTAAATATGTACAAAGGTTAAACTACTCTGTGTGAGAACTTAATTAATGAATTTAATAATTTATAATCTTTGATTTACTTTACTTACTTTAATACTTTATAATGTCCGCCTCGTAGCACAGTGGTAGTGCATTCAATACCTTGGACTAGTTCTGAAGCGTAAGACTGATCATCTTACCTTCATGTAATAAAATCATCAAGATACACTGCACTTGGTGTACTAAAGCAGTGTCCTATTCCCGTCATGGGATAAATCCAGATTTGTGTACAAATATTTGCACACACTAACACACTAAAAATTGTAATATATGTTTTGTATTAATTTGGACTTCACGTGAAATTCACTGTTTCTCGCCTTGCACATGGGTAGTGATGATATCTTTTTTTTAAATTTGGCAGTTGTTTATTATTTGTAATTATTACACAAGAAGATTTTCCATGAGTTTTCGATTACTTTTTACTATGAATTTGTTCATTTTTACCCAAGCTTTACATTTGGAATTAATTACAAGGTTGCTTCATTTATTTAAATCTATAAACTATTTACAATTACCGTTGTTTTTCGAATTACAAATATATTTTTATTTTTTTAAATTAATATCACATTTTATTATAACTACCCTCTATATACCTAAACATCAACAACCTAGTTTTTTATACCAACAGTTTACAATTTTAAAATAATACAATAATTTACATAATGAGACTGTGATATTGTATCATTATCATCATGGTGATATTGTATTACACACATAAATATATGTACATTCCAAGGAGGTTCTAAAACCAACCCTAACTTTACCTCCCTTGGGTAGAATGATTGCGGCAGAATAGTGTGAAGCCCCATAAGAAACATCATACTGTGAACAGATGATGGCCTAGAATGAGATAATTTCGTTGTTTCCTAGTGAAAAGGACTTAACCGACAAATCACTAGAAAATTAAAAAGGTACAAACCTTTTAATTATATTTTTTTATTTCGTTTTGATTTTGTTTAATTTATTTATTTATTATATGGACAATTTATAAAGCGCTGTTTTTGCGAAAAATCGCCTCAAGAGCGCTGTACAGAAAGAGGCTAGATCTCAACTCGTCCTGCTGCTACTAAGCGCATAGACGGTTGGAGAATTCTAGCCCCTGATTAGAAATATAAACCGATTTTATTTATTAGAAAATTATACAAAATGATGTAGGTATAATAAGTGGGTAAAAGTGTTTTTGTAACTGATTTTCACTAAGTAGGAGGCTAGACAACTATCCATCTTGCAGCTTCAAAGCGCATGGATGATTGAGGATCTAGCCCCCTTTATACTACAAATCTACACTGTGTGGTATTTAAAACAATTTGGTTGTTGGAAACGAAGCCTTTTTTGTCAGTCAGCGCTTTCAAATCACGTATATTTTTTTTGCTGAAACATTTTTATAAGTACAGTATTAAGGTACCGATACATAATTTCTTTTTGTTTCATTTAGATTATTTATGTTGAGTAAGTATTGCTTATTATGTTGGCAGTTTGCGTCAGGGCTGCGGGACGTGGACCTGACTTTGGTGGATGCACGGAAATTGGTAGCCAATCGCTTGGCTTGGAGGCAGTTTGTGGAATCCATATGTTCCACATGGTCGTGATATGGTATGATGAATATTTTTTTTAATTAAAAAAAAAATATTACCAGGAAAAACAACAGTTTAAATACATGAAAAAGCAGAATACAAAATAAGCATGGGTACCAGTGATGAAGTATTATGACCATAATAATGAAAACTTGGAACTCAAAAATTTAAAATAGCTGTTCGTAGTTTTGTCTGCAATATCAGATTGTGTATTGGGCGGTATACCTACCGCTGTCAACTCCGAACCAAAAAACATCTCAAAAATTTAAATTATACTCAAGCACAATTAATTTCCCGCTTTCTATCACTGATTTCCGATTAGTTGAATTCGACCGTAAAACGGATGTATTATTTTATATATTCTTCCTATTTTATTAAAAAATTAATAAACATTTTGCGCTTAATCGAAATTACCAAAATATCACTAACGCCTCTTTGGTTTTATGCAGTCGATATAGTGTCGCTTTGACCTTCGATTCCCCTTTTTGTATAAACTATGTACCTACATTGGTGAAGTATGGTATTGTTTTGCCCAGAATTTCACTACGCACATAACTAGCATATTTGACAGTATTAGAGGGAAATTTCCATATGTTTATCTGGCAATTTTATGAAAAACCTCTTCATTTAATTAGTTTATTACTCTTTTTAAGATACTCCATGTCAATTGTGATGGATTGGATATTAAAAAGAGATTAAGGACACTTATTTCGTGGTTCAATACATCGATTGTGAACAAAAGGAATTAAGATCTTTAACTTTTTGTCTTTGAATTTTTTTTTTCATTACCTTATGCGACAGATTTTTTTTTCGAAATGCGATCATTGTTTTGGTAGAAATTAGTGGAAAAATTCACATCCAAAAAGAGTGGTCATACACTTAATTAACATATGATGAGTACCTATCCTGTACATACATTGATTATCTAGGTATTGTAGTTTTATTTTTTCTAAATTTTAATTTCTAAAAAATGGCAATTTTATTTTTCAGTTATGTTACTTTTCCTTTAAAACATTTTAATTTATGCTTTACATATTACAAATAAGCAACTGTGTACAGGATGGGTACTTTGCAACAATAATAAATGTTTCAATATTTTTAGATACTTAAGTGATAGCCTTTAAGTGGACATTATTGTTAGAAATTAATGTTGTATATATTTAAAATAAGTGCATGTCTGTTGGCTGTCCATAAAACAAATAAAAACAAAAAAAAAACAGATTGTAAAAAGCAAGGCGTAAACATCAGCCCGTTGAGGTCCACTGCTGGACATAGGCCTCCCCCTGGTCCTTGAGGCCTCTGGATTCTCGGTCTCCACACCAGATCGCGTTTCGTCCATCTGTCGTCCGTCATTCTGGCTGTGACCGGCCCATTTCCACTTCATCCAAGCAATTTGCTCCACCACGTTGCAGATCTTTGTCTGGCGTCGGATCCAATCGTTCCTTTTTTGCCTCTTAACATTATACATATAAAAAAAAAATAACATCCTCCACTCGTTTGCGAGTGATTTAATGTTTTTCCAGGCATAATTTGCTCCATGCTCCTCTGTGCAACTTGCAACTTATGGGAGGATTGCTTGGTCAGAGTCATTGTTTCCGCGCTATAAGCTAGGATGGGTAGAATCCTTTGGTTCGGTCTAGAGTGAGTTGGGAATGGAGCTTCGGAATGTGGAATTTTAAGCTTTCCAAAAGCCACCCAAAAGAGATTTATCCTCCTATCCACCTCTCTGGTCTGATTGTCTCTGCCGATGGTGATTTTGTGACCAAGATAAACATAGGCGTAAATATTTTTCGGTTAATCTATTACCTAGTAAAATCATCACATTATATACAAAATGATTGTTGCGCCTGATTATAGCTCAAACGGCATAGCACGATTATAAGAAATCTCAAAATCTAATCTGAAAATAAAATAAATAATAAACGAAACGAAGCATGTACGTCCGCCTCGTAGCATAGTGGTAGCGCATTTGGATACCGCGCATGAGTTCGCGGGTTCGATCCCGTAGGGGGTCAACATGAAATATTTATTTACATGTGATTTTCAATTAATATTTTATGTGTGATACCTTGGACTGGTTCTGAAGCGTAAGATTGATCATCTTACCTTCATGTAATAAAATGATCAAGATACACTGCACTCGGTGTTACCGATGCAGTGCCCTATGCAACATAAGGGAAAGTAGTAGTACTGCTTAACTACTTGGAATCGATTGATAATCGCTTCTCTCGCCCTAGCTAACTTTAGACGTGATAAAAACTGTTAAACTATGGACAGAATCTTCCGATATAAATGTCAAACCTTTTGAAAAACTCAAACGTCAAATAAAACAAATAAAAAAATCATTAAAATCAATTTATTATATGATAATATATTTTCATATATAATTGGTTTTCATACCGAAAGAGATTATATAATTATGTAGTATAATGATTCATAATATAATATACTTTAGGCTAGGTAACATTAACAACTTTATATAACTTCATTATTATTTAATATGTTATTGAAAAGTTAACAATTAGAACAAGCAAGCTGTTTGCAGATTTAAGGTACGGACAGACGCAGACGGTCAAATATTATTTCTTATTCAAACAAATTAAGTAAAGGCAATTTTCACAAATGTCAGTTTCTGAAAGGCATATTGATTGACAAAACAATTAAGATTATAGCATATTTAGACAATTTTTATAAATGTACGTGTAAATATTAAAATCACAAATGCTACTGATTAAACAAATGTTTCATAAAATCTTATCATAAAATTGCTTAGGTAGTTTTAATGTTACAAACCTGTTTAGACACATTTATATATATAATATTTTTGGGATAATATTATTAGTTTTGTAATTAACCACAGTTCAAATATACTCCGAAACTTTGATTTATAATGTACCCTACTTTGGCAGTTTGTACGGGTGTTATTATACACAGCCGACCGACATCGATAGATAGAAAAATGAGATCGGCTGATGTCGGTTGACAGCTTAAGAGCTTAAGACACCTAAGCGACCGTCATCGATTGGTCGATCGATGGCCGATGAATTAAATTTGTGCAATCTTTCAGAAAAGGTATCCATAAAGAATTAATAATGACAGATGATTTTTGCTTAGACATAGGACTTTTTGTTATCTAAACAGTTATGACTGAAATGAAATAGTTTTTAATCAAGATTAATGTAACAACATTTTGAATGTGTACATAATATACTTGTAGACAAATTACTGGATTATACCCATGCTGGGCTAATATCAGATATTATTGATATCCCAACAGAGACAGAGAAACTCTGGAAACGATTGGGGATTATCTAGGCGTTTACAGGGCTGTCATTGGCTGGGTTAAGTGGCCACTTGATGTATTCCATTGATGATTACAACATTCCCCATTTTCACCCATCAGCTGATAACCATACATGACAAAATTCGGAACTTCTATTAGTATGAATTATCCGGCCACTTAACCCAGCCAGTGACAGGTCATAAGCCCTGCAAACGCCTAGACAATCCACATTCGTTTCCAGAGTTTCTCTGTCTCTGTTGGGATATCAATAATATCTATGATTAATTGTATTTACTTATTATAATAGCTACTGGAAAATAGTAAACTGATGAGTTGAGAAATCATTAAGAAAATCAAAAATTTTATATATATTATGCTGGATTATGTATGTACCCATTACTTCTGTAAGTTAGTAAAATTATACAGAGTATAACAGAACATAGGTCACTTTTTAGCTACTAAATTAATGAAACGCAATACATTAATAAACTAGAAAAAAACTTTTAGCAAATCTGCATAGTGTTATTGATTTTTTTAAAGTTAGTAACACCACTTCAATCACCATCTTTAAGATTTAAAATGTACTTATATCGATTATCAAGAAGATAAAAATATTTTTATTAAAAATCTTTAAATAAAAACACATTAATAAAGAGCGATGGTATTGCTGATAAAATAAAAGCTATATATCAGGTGTTCCACAAGAGATGTATGTATGGACCCACAAGTAATTTTAACATGAAATCCTATATTAAGTGGATACATGGATCACACCATTGTTTGGTAAATAATTACTCACTATTAATTAATATGGAAAGTGAACCGCAAAAATATTACTTTCAATGCATGATAATGATTTTTTATACAGTGTACTTGGAAAAAATATTTGCGTTCTTATGATATACCCAAATGTCAACTTTTGAGCCAATTTTCAAAATAGCCAGCTCTGAAAATACAGTAAGTATTGAGAAAATGCATTCAGAAGATTATAATATATGCAACAAAGTTTTTTAATATTAAATGTACGTTTCAATTTTCTATGACATATATTAATGTAAGGTATACATATAATATCTGACTATGATAAAATGTGGACAGAAATATTATCATAAAATGTATTAACATTTTCGACAATAACAAGGAATGTAAGCACCATTGCACTCTACAGTGTAAATCCCCACAGTACATTTGGAAGAAGGACTATTTTAAAAAGAATATTGCTTGAATTCTTGACTTCCCCCAATAGGAAACGAGTCTAATGTTAACATTACAGAGACATTTAACCAATCGTCTTCTAATCGTTATATTAATATTATAGACGCCTCGGCTGGTTTTATAAACATCCGTTAGTAACGATTGGTTTTTATAAACATCCGTTAGTAACGATTGGTTCCATACATTTTGTACCGAATATTACCCGATTACTATATCAAATGTTATGAAGGGATGTTTATAAAACTGGCCCTTAAAATTAGAGCTGTCTGTTATGTTGGCACAACTTGTTTGTGCTTTACTAGTGTTTAGCTTTGAAAATTTAATAAAATGGCAAAATTTAAATTCGTTATCTCATGCTATTGGTGGAAAATAAAGAACGAAAGTAGTCTGTAGGTATTTGGATTTCTCGCCCCAGGTTTAGTTGTTTGAAATGATTGACAAACAAGAAAAACAGAAAGAAACTATTCGAGATTTTCATCCTTAGAGAGATAACATCACTTGATAGAAATAAATTAGAATGAAATATTTTTATAGCTTTATGTAAATGCAGTAAAACATTCAAATATCCATAGAAACATATCACTTATTCAAAATCGCATGAAAGAATCTATGGAAATTGAAAAAACAAAATTAATATGCATTTTTTTATATATGAATCGCACTATTAACTAAAATAAAATTTAAAAAATTAAATGTATGAAAATCCATAACATATTATTAATAATAATCAATATTTTAAATATTCAATATTATAAATATTTATTAATGAATAATGTATTGACCAAAGACCATTTTTTGTAGTGTAATAATATAATATTATTCTACAAATAAAAGTAATATTAAAATAACTATTATACTTACTATTTCAATTACACAGATTTTATTTTGATATAGGTATGTAGATAATAAATGCATGCGCTTTGGTCATTATCCAAATAAATTGTCTAGAAAATTACTTAACATTTCAATACTATTTTAATAAATTACTCAAAAGATCTTCTTAAGTGCTTGTGCAATAGTGAATAAGAAACATTTTATACATACTTAAAGATCTATAGAACCAAACGCAACAACTACCAACAAATATGAGATTTATATTTTGATATAGAATACAGATTTTTTCTCTATATCATGGAATCAGATTTAAGACTTTTCGTCGTTGCACCTGCCCGCTGAACCCTTTTTTGCAAATATTGTTTTATTTAATATTCTATTGTTTTATTACTAAATCCGACACATCGTTAATTTTTTTTGTTTTGTAACAAATGAAAGGTATTTTTGAATAAACCTGTTTTTTCTTTTCCTGAAAAATTGTATTTATTTACTTAACGGAACTTGCAGGCGTAACGACGTTTTGCAGTGAATAAATCAAACAATATTTCTCTGAGCAACACTTTTCGTATGGCACCTTCATGTTGATACTTTATTGTTTTTATAAATAGCAAAAATGGCTGTGTTGGCTTCAAGTTATGCTTAAAACAGTGCTGCCTACCTGAGATACATTTTTGCTTATGTGTCAAAAATGTATGGACTTTTTACAATATCAGATATGTACACGATAAGACAATTTGATATAATATAGTTTTAAAATGTTACCTTTAGCCCCTGTTTCATTACTATTATTGTAAAATCATGAATACCTTAATACTGATCTAAGGCAAGTTATCTTCTAGTGTGTCACAGATTTTCTAAATAATTTGTCACTTTCTGAGGTACCGCTTTTCACTATTACTACTACTACTAAACTCCAAAGAAAAGTTTGCGCACAGGAAATTGTTAATGTAAATATGTTATGGATTTGTTTTATACGTTTTTTAAAGCATTCAACATATCAATACCTATTTAAACTTTTCCATCAAAAATATTAACTGTCAGGTCAATCAAACGTCACGTCGCTCCCAACAATCAATATTCCATACAGTTTTCGCTTTATAGGGGACAGTTAGCAATCTGCCAGGAAACTGTACAGTTTTCTGTCCCGTATAAAGTGCGCACAAGTCTTGTCTAAGTCACCACGGAGCCTCCTGCATTCTCAATGTATTGTAGAAAATGAATATTGTATATATCTGAATCTGAGGTCAAAGTAAGTGGGAGACATATTCCTGTCTTTTCTAGAATTATCGTAATAATATATTATTTTATTAAAAAAACCCTAATCAATTATTTATTCGAAAAAGCTATCTGATACAAGTGTTTGATATGACAGGAATGAACATTGTTCTAGGTCCGCTGTATTTTATATCTTAAATTTAAGGAAAAAAAGTATTTAGAAAAGTATTCACAAATATGGTTCGTTCTACTTGCTTTTCATATTAAAATAATTATAGTTATTTAATACAGACACCTAAAGGATAAATTGATGATAAATTTACTGCGTTTGATTGTATAAAAATTTCATGAATTTATGCAAACAATATCTAATAATAATACATTTAAGCATTAAAACTTAAATGAAAAGTACATAATTCACAGCAGCGAGATTATAGAGCATCAGCTTACAGCTGCTTGGCTAAATTTAATAACAAATAATAATATAATACTAATAGTATATACATAATGATATATTACGAAAATGATTGTGTTGTATTGTGACAGTGATTGTCCGTTAAAATTTTGAAGTCATTCTGAAAGATAAATATTATAAAATTGACTTTATTTTACAGGCAACTGCATTACAAAAGATTCCAGTATCAATTAACAAATTGCTTACTTAAATCATTAAAAGTCATTTTAAAAGTAAGCTCGATTCAAGTAGTCCATTTAACCTGTGCCTTAAAATAGGCCATATTATCATTCTATACAACAAATCTTATGAAAAAAAATATATAACGAAGTAAATATATCTATGTGGTACTTAGAATTCAAAAACTGTGTTTGGCACTATGCGTATATTTACTGTTTTGAAATCCCAAACGAAAAATATTTGTTTTTATGAATGTTTTTACGTTGGACATATTGTATTTGAAAACTTTAGGATAATATTTCTAGAAATTTAACTAACTATAGAAATATTGCTGATTTAATAATTGAACTTTAGGTTCTAAAAAGGTTGAACATCCTTAACTTTGCTGTGATATCACACGCTACAAACACCAAATTACATGATTAATAGATCAGTCAACAGTTTATTTTTTAAAATACTATCTACCTACTGTCAAAACATGAGATTGTACAAAGTCTTCATTAAAACACTCTTTTATGCTGTTTTTTTTTGTAATTTTAAATAACATTAATTTGTGACGTTTGATAATTTCCACAAAAATGGCAAGCTAGCGTAAAATTTCAACACTTTTAGGCAAACACATATCGTAAAAAGGAAAAAAATAATACTGTCAACATAATATTAAAATTTAAATAATAATACAATTGGTTGTATTCTTAAAACTAAAGAACAGGTAGTTTAACAATTATTGTTAATCACTGTCAGAGAGTCTTCTAGATTTCCTTCTTTTTCCTTCCTTGGCTGAAGATTCATCGGCAATTGTTAAAAAATCGGTAGAGTTTTGCTGGACTGAAAAAAGACTCAATTGTCTTTAAAACAGTCTAGGGAAAGGGTGGGGGCTTTTCCGTGTATATAAATAATGTAAACGTGTTTTGTCTTATAATATTATTATTCCTATCCACAGCGGAAAAGCTCATTGAAAACAAAAAATGTTATTTGTATAATACTACTAAATCTAATTTGATTGTTATATTATTGTCAGATAAAATATTATTACGTTTGTTGTCAGCTCATTATTATCTTATGATACCAGTAATCCGCTCCGCAATGGGATGAAAACATAATTTAACTGTGAACATATATTTTACTTTAACAATTTGTAAAATCGTAGCTATATACTATAATGTAAAAAACTATATCATATGAAGAAGTTAACAAACTTAAACGAGTGGAGGCTATTAATAAAAAAAAATTTAAAAAGAAGTTAACAAAAAAAAATCTAATAAATAAAAATGGTGTGTGTTTATAAGTCAATTTTGATCAGTCTATTATTATGGTTTTCAAAGTTCAGAGAATAAATAAGTTTAGAGAACTCTCTTACATCTAAAATGCTAATCCTCTCCGAAGGGATCTGATCCGGACACCTCCAGGGCATGGCGTGCGGGCGGAGCGACTTGGTCTTCCAGTCGGGGTACTTCAGGGCGGCCTGGTGCAGCTTCCTCGCCATCTTGGGGCCCAGCTCGCGCGTCACGGCGTTCACCAGCCAAGCGGGTAGGCGGCCGCGCGGGTCTGTGCGGGACACGTACGACACTCTAGCCCCGCGCTCTGATCCACGAACCACCCAACCTGTCACTTGGGATATTGCTCTAGAAATCAAGATATAGCCATGTTTATATCATTTAAGGCAAATGAAGTTTTTCTAAAATATAGGTATTGTACGGACATAAATCTTAAAAAGCGAAATGCTAATTTCGAAAGTCTCTATGAAGCATAATATTTATATTTCTTTTTCAAAAAAAAATTATAATCTCTTTAATATAAAAAACGTTAGTAAAAAAATATTTTTGTTAAGTTTGGTTTTTAATAAACACTATTACACTAATTGTGGTCTAATGGTAGATTCAAAGACTCCGGATTAGAATCTCTAGGTTCGAATCCCACTCCAGCACAACTTATTTCCTGCTTCAGTCGATAAAATTAATGATAGCCCTTTTAAGGTATTCAACATTAAAGCAAAGTGAGATACTAATTATTAATTAAGAAAACACAATACTTCCCACCGACTCTGCTACCCACACAATCATTATTAGCAGTTGAAAAGGTCAGCGGTGGAGTTTACTAATGGGAGTTTAGATAAACATATAAACACCATACTGAAATATTAAATCAAATTACTGTTAGATTATTGACAGTTATAACCATTTCAGCTTTTTGTTAGACCTTTTTGATATCAATTTTATATAGAACATAAGTAAATAACTGTGTTATTGGACTTCTAAGACTAATCCATCTGACCAAAAATTATAATGTGCCAGACTTAAGTATGCATGGCACCATAAAACCAGCGTAAAAAATATATAAAAGCCAGTTAATATCAATAATTAGACAAAATAAATATGCTTGGAGCGGCGACACTTGATACAAAAAAGCAAATCACATCATTTCAACGCAAATGAAAACAAAGAAAAATCAACATTAACATGTAATGTCGGGTAAAGTTTTTTCTAACTAGAAATTGCAATTTAATTTTTGGTGTAATTCTATACTTTCATGATTTCTGACAAGAATATGTATGTTGACTAACTAACTAAACTAACTAACTATACCATCACGCCATTTCCCCCTTAGGGGTAGGCAGTCGATGGATAAGAACGTCCATACCACACTACTGTCCTGACAACCTTCCTAAGCTTCCTCTACATTTCATACATCTTCGTCATTGCACATACGCCGATTATTCCGACTTTTCAACATGACCACCTTTAAGTACTTGTCGTACTTGGTCATAGCATGTCTTTCTGCGGCCTTTTTTTTTCTCCGCTCTTCTTCTACATCCAGGCCCACTTGCATTTAAACATATTTAGCCGTTCTTTCATCACTTATTCGCTCCACATGACCAAGAAAACCATCGTAAAAGCCCTTTCTTAATTTTGTCGATAATGCTTATCTCATGCCGTGCACTCTGCTCTAAATTCGACATTATAATTAGTATTGAAAGTAGGTAAAAGGTGAAAAATACCTAACTAACTTTCCTTTTGTATAACTATTGGACAATCCCACGTTTGATGGTAAGGTTATATGGTAAATATTCGACCAGTGCAATGATAACACGCTAAAATATCGGCTGTGTGAGCCAACAATAATTAGAGGATTGCCATCAAACATAACAGTGGACGTAATTATGACCTGATGAATCCGTTCCTATGTGGATAGTTATTTCTTGTGGTACACCGATGGTTGATGAGTCATCTGGTATAAATGGCCAGGGTCTAAGCCAGGTGGACCTCTGGCAGATAGGAAATTACCTGTTCATTTAAAACGGAGAAACGTAAATGCTTACTCCAAAATCTCGTGAATATGAGACTTATACTTTCGGTGATAGATCACTTGTATGGAACGTTGTTATAGTGGTTGACTATACGATTTGTACTTAAGCAAATGCTATCTTAGGGACGACCTTTCAATACAAAATTAGTAGGTTAAAAATAAGAAGTTTTCAATGCATTACATTTATAAAACACTTTTCCGCGTTGGACAAGCTTATATACGTTCACTATGAATGTAGCCCTTGACGATTGTATTTAACAATAATGTTGAAACTTGAGAAGGAGACCGAATTATGTTTACGAGATGCCTGACACAAATTATTGTTAATTAATTCGTTAACGGGTATTTTTCAACGCTTTCGTTTCTAAAATTTACTTAATAAAGAAAAATTATTATTTAAACATCCTAATGATTATGAACTGATTATAATGTCTTCTTAAACTCAATTTTACATAATTTGCCATCGGTATATTGATACAATAATGTCATATTCAAGTAAGGTGAAGTTAGATATTTAATGAAATAACGGGAAAACTAATCAATCATCCTCTATAATTGAAATTACAACCCTCTAAGAACACTGTAAATATCCCTGATTTAAATTCAATGTCCCCATAACAAAAAAGTCTACAATATAAATTTAATAGTATTCAACGTTCTTTCTTGTTTTGCACAGACTAACAACATGAATTTACATATTAATTGACTAAACAATAAAACTATCCACGTACCAAAAATATGTTAAAGAGACAGACAAATCCATCACGTACTTAACTTTCTCTTAAATAATAACTTTCCACTTCCTATTCCAATTCCTTTCCCTATTCCTTCTTTAAATAGAAAAGTAAATACTAAACAAAATATAAAAAATTTAAAAACCAATTATTATACGTAATACATTATATATTTAAATTTCTGTTTTTGATACTGTTCAACGCTCATGGTCTGCGAAAACCTGTAAATTGGCTTTTTTTCAATCATTAAGATGTATATCTTATATTTATTGTTCTCTGTTGGATTTCCAAATGGAATAACTTGAAGAATCGCGTACGAGCCATTGATTTAAAATGTTCATGAGACAAAAAACAATTGAAGTTTCCGCTAACAAAAAAGATGTTACTCATTTTGAACATGCTTGTTTTTATTTAAATTTTTGTATGTAGTGAAATGTACTTTTGCCAAAACGAATAATTCAAGACAAGATGGTAACCCAACACATGAATTTATTTATATGTCTTGCCTCTCAACTAAAATCACCAAAAATATGTATTGTAATTTAAACGGCTCACACGCGGTATTAAACTAACATAGACAAAATTATCGGATTTAACATAATACCAACATTTTCTGTGAATGCAGAAAAATAAAGCGAAGAATCACAAAACTATCTGTGCAATCCGTTTGTAAACAGGATAATTAATAAGCGAGATACAATCATTTATAGTTTTTATTCGGCATACGATCGGTGACGATACCGACCCGCCTATCATACAAAAAACAAATTTAATCATCCGATTTATAAACGGATGGCACAGATGATCTTGTTATTTTTCGGCATTCACAGAAAATGTTGGTTTACAAGCCCATTGTGAATGTGTTGTTTTAAAATTAAATACACCTCAGTAGATTCAGGCATTTTAATCTAGGCAATATTTATTTATGACTACATATACCTTTATGTAACAAATGATCAAGATGCAATGTACTTAGTGTACTAATGCAATGCTCTATGAACCATTAAGTTTGGAAAGGAAAAGCTGTACTAGTTTAAAAAAATAGTGAATTAAGAAATTATTTAATAAATTTACTAATACATTGGCTCATCAACTAAATAACCATCAAGCCATTTCCCTGAAAGGGTAGGTAGAGAGGATAGAACGCCACATCGCTCTGTCTTGGCACAGTACCGAAATAAAAAAATAATCCTTCTCCGAAATAAATCTAAGAGAGTTTTTGTGCCGTTTTGCAGGTAGATCGTTACACTGAATAAACATAACCACCGAACTGAAACCAATTTAGTCTGATGTAATTTATTAGTTGAAATACAGATTGGTTTAGAAACAACATTTAAAAAATCCTCTCAACAAAGTTTAGCAATAAGTAGGTATAAAAATGAATTGTACAATGATAGGTGTTTGAATGGTTGTCAAAACTCTTTCATTATCACTAACTTTAAAAATTTACCAAGCGTGAAAATATCAATAGTTTTTATATCCCAAAACATTTAAAGATTATAGTATTTTTATTTCATCCACAACCTTACACAACACTACTTAGGTTTGAGAAAATTAATTTAATTTTTTTCGATGGGAATCGAAACTAGAACCTCCACAGTGCCAGTGGTGTGAATCCAGCAGTGGGTGTACAGAGTACGTGTTTATGATCCTGGACTGCCAAATACGCTATGAGCTAAGTAAAAAAAAAAAAAAAAATGTAACAGCTGTTGGATAAAAAAATACAACTTACTGGAGTAGTAGCCCACATCATTGTTGATATTCAGGAAACCGATGTCCTCTGAAGCTATCATGTGCGTGTCCCACTCCTTGCGGTAGTCGGGGTCGTGTAGGACGTCATACACGGTGATGGCGTCCACCTCCGCCAGCACGGCGATGATCTTGATCAGCTTGAAGTTGCACTTGTCGTCCGTGGCCTTGGTGAACACCTGAATGTCGGGCTTGTTGTACTCCAGCTTCCAGCCCTCGTGGCTGTCCACCAGCGCCTTGAGCCGGCAGAAGTCCCCGTCTTCCGCGACCCTGACGATGCCGACCTCCATCACCTGTGCCCGGCCGGTGCTGATGAGTGCCGGGAGTGCGGCCGTGTCATTATGCGGCCCGCTTACCGCCCAATACAGGCCGCATCCACTGCGCCCGCTACAAACAGATTAGATACGGTATATCTAGCCCGCGAGCGTAAACTCGGCGTTTATCGCGGTCAGGTACGACCACGGTACGACTAAAATCAATAATGTACGAAATACCGAATTGCTGCCGTCCCGCGTTTTAATCTGAGCTTAAGTTGCAACAGGTTACAGTCCGCGGATTTTCTTTCTCTTTGTTTTTAATCTATTTTTTATCGTAATTTGGTTTTTACGCTATGGAGCAGCGCGCTGAATTTAAATTGCGCAAAACGGTACACGTTATTTTTACTTTCTGCACGAAGTTATAACAGAAGTCGGAGAATTCTACACTTAACCAAAATGAAAAAGGAAAGTGAAAAAATACTACTACACCACGACACGACTTTATCATAATACGTCAAAAATATTTCCCCATGTTCTAGTTTCTAGTTTCCCCGTTTTCCGTAAATGCGCGCATGCGCGTGACGTCCTTTTTAATTTTCCATATTAATTTTTATGGAAAAGTATGATACGATGAAGATATTATAAATTTAATAATACAGATTTTAGTAAAATTGTACATCTTTCACAGAAGGAAAAAAAATGGCTTTCAAATTTTACATTACTTATTTGAAATACCTACTTAATTAAAAAATTGACCGAATAATGCACGAATATGTATTTTTAACTATTCGACTACTCACTGACGATAAATACAAAATATATAAAAAATGGTCATTTGGCTACCGTGAATGAGGTCGCGGGTTCGATTCCTGTAGGGACTCATCATGAAATATTTGTT
>JAGVSP010005883.1:0-29746 GCA_022494985.1 Micrasema minimum
AAAGGCGGGGTTCAAGGGGTTTTATTCCCGTCCGGCGCTAAATTTGGGTGAGGCCTTTTGGGTTGACCCGGGGGGCCCCCCCGGTTTGCGCAAACTTGAGGGGAGGTTTGGGTTTCGAAAAAAAACTTAAGACCTATATGTTCTCAAAATCTTTTGATTAATTTTGATAATGGTATTTTCTACTCAGAAATTGAGTTTTTACTTACATTATATTTCCCGAGCCAAATCAATACATTCAATATTTGAAGCGCCCTTGAGGGATATTTATACGAAAACGGCGCTATATAGATAATCCATAATAATCAGAACTTGTACATATTTACGAAATGGCACGACGCTTCACGTGTGAACACTCTGTCATCTTCAAAATTGCTAAGCATTTTCGGTAAGAATTTCACTTGCAATCATAAAGGTTCCTGCTAAAGTGCAGTGTATCTTAATCATTTTAATTACATGAAGGTAATATGATCAGTCTTACGTTTCAGTACCAGTCCAAGGTTAGAACATTTCGACTTTTTAACTACGTTTGCCATTTGTTAAATCGTTGTTAAAGAAGCAATAGGGTTGTTTCCGATTTCTTGTTTATTATTTCAAAAAATTGTTTGAAAAATAACGATATTAATGCAAATTTTTTTTTTCGGTGTCATATGAATTTTCTAGCGCGGTTTGAAATAGCGCTTTTTCAAATAGCTCGCAAAATCCTTGGTTTGGCGCGCAATGAGGTGTGACGTCATAGTCGTATACATTTTTGACACTTCGATCCATTCAATACGAATTTCGTGCGCGGCCGTTCGCGCACTCATCGATTTTGTGGATTTATAGCGATTTTTGAGGACCTTTATAATAAAATTTAACATGTCTATGTCTAAATATAAGTATTGTCTGGTACCCATGTGCAAAAATACCAATCGAAAGACGCCAAATAAGGTATTTTTAGCCTTTCCAATGGACAAGAAACGGAGACAAAAAATGGTGTTATGCCATGAAACGAGATCCACAAAAAAACGTTTTTTTTTATCCCTAAAAGCCATCTCCACTGTTGCGAAGATCACTTCGATGTAAGTACCAATATATAAATAACAATATTTTAGTTATTTTGTCGTTTCGATATTTATAAAAATCAAATTTAACATATTTATTATTGCATGTACCGCCCGCAATGAAATAACGTTTTTAAGGATATTCATGCAATCTGAAACAACCCTATTATGTACAAAATCACCAGTTGTCCATTTTTCGTTCACCCTCAAAAGTTTGTTTGATTGATTTGTTGTAAGATTATTGATTAGAAATCGGGGATTAGTCAGTTGCAGTGGCGGATTTGCCCTAAGGCCCAGTAGACCCGGGCGGCCAGATATTAGGGGCGGCCAAACGTGGCAAAAAATAATATTACATCATTTTGAACGAATACAAATACTTGTAGACAAATTACTGGATTATACCCACACTGGGCTGATATCAGATATTATTGATATCCCAACAGAGACAGAGAAACTCTGGAAACGAATGTGGGTTATCTAGGCGTTTACGGGGCTTATGACCTGTCATTGGCTGGGTTAAAGGGCTACTTGACGTATTACAACATTCCCCATTCCGCCTTACCTAAACCTTACCTACACCAATAAAGTTAGATTGCCAAAAAAATGCTTATCTATATTCACAACAGATGTCACTATAGGGAAAGAATATTAAAAATATTTAAAATCTGTCGAAAACACAACTCGCATGTGGATTCTTCTGTACAATTTCAACATATATACAAGTTTCAAAAAATTGTCATACGTGGTTGTCAGATGATGGGCGGAATGGGGAATGTTGTAATACATCAAGTGGCCACTTAACCCAGCCAATGACAGGTCATAAGCCCTGTAAACGCCTAGATAACCCACATTCGTTTCCAGAGTTTCTCTGTCTCTGTTGAGATATCAATAAAAAATATATATATTAAAGGTACCGCCAGTATTCATAAAAGGTCAGGAAATTAAACGGGTAAGCAGCTTTAAATATTTGGGACATGTTCTACAAGAACATGGTGGCGATGACGAGGATATAAAGCGCCAGTATCGTGCTCATTGCACACGATCGAATATGTTAGCGCGCCGCTTTGTGAGTGTGCAGTGAGCTGCTCTGAGCAGGTAAAACAGCGATTATTCCAAGTACTGTGTACGCAGCAATATGGCAGTGAGCTATGGTATAATTATACAGTGGGTAACGCGAGGCACATGAAGGTATGCTACAACAATGGGTATAGAGCCCTGATGAAATTACCCCGTCACTGTAGCGCGAGTGGTATGTTTGCTACAGCACGCATACCACACTGGGATGGGCTACTGAGACACCGAGTTGCAGGCTTTCGGGAGAGGGCTGATGAAAAGCTCCAACCTCATCAACAGCTTGTGCAACACAGATGGAAATTGGACATGTGGCAGCATTGGAGTGTAATGTTGTGTGTCCAAACACCAGTGAACTGACATTTTTTTTTTCTTTTCTTAAAATTACAACTCTTATTTTTAGTTTTATTATTTTTATTGTAATTAATGATTAGTTAAGTTATGAAATATATATGTATTGTATTCTACCTATGCTATGGCTAACTAAGTATTGCACTAACTGCTTAGTTATGCTGGAATAACCACTATTATTATTATTATTATTATTATTATATATTTCATTTAATATCTAATAATAATAATCTTAATATATTTGGTATATATCATGTATACATAATGTACCTACCCGAAAAATCACATAAACGTGAAAAAATCTGGATTTAAGGGGTTTACTTTATAAATTGGCGACCAAAGATTGCTAATTTATTGCGCCTACAGATTGTCTCGTGTAAACACAGCGTAAGACATCGTTTAGAAGTTGGTGTAGGTACTAAGCAGTCTTCTATCGACCATCTATGTGTTAAGCCCAAATTATACGACACAGAAAACTGTACACTTTCTTGTTCAGAAAACTTTACAGTCTGATAATGCTTATCTCAGCCTTGCACTCTGCTCTAATTTCGAGTTGTTGGAAAAAGAAGGATGAAAGTAGACTGAATGCTGTTGAAATGCGATCTATGTGTGGTAAGACTATGCATGATAGGTGTACAAATGTCCAAATTAGAGCAGAGTGCAAGGCTGAGATAAGCATTGTCGACAAAATTAAAAGGGGTTTTACGATGTTTTGGTCATGTGGAGCGAATGAGTGACGAAAGAACGGCTAAAAGAAGTTTAAATGCAAGTGTGCCTGGATGTTGAAGCCGAGTAAGGCCGAGAAAGGCATGGCATGACCAAGTACGACAAGTACTTGAAAGTGGACACGTGAAAAGCTGGAATAATCGGCGTATGTGCATGAGATGTATGAATGTAGAGGAAGCAAAGGAAGTCTGTCAGGACAGAGTGGTATGGCGTTCTATCCTCTCTGCCTACCCCTACGGGAAATGGCGTGATGGTTAGTTAGTTGGTTAGTTATTTTCATAATTTCTATTTTTTTTTCTCATAAAAGAGATAAATAACCTATTCGGTATTTTATGTCCAGTTATTCGATATTAGTCAGTTCTTTCTAGTGAATACGGGTAGTGATTAGTAAGTAGTTATTAGCATAGAATGATTTGAAGACGATAATATTCAGGGGACAACTGAGATTGATACAATATAATCGTTGTGACGAAACGTATCCATGTATTCAAAATCCGTACAATAAAGAACTAGTTTTTAGCGACTAAACTGAGGAATCCCGAACAGGGACAAAAAATATCGAAATCAAAATTGTAAAAAAAAAATATTATTGTATTTTTTATAGCTTAACAACACGAAGATTTCCGGGTTAAAATATGAATTATTTAAGTCAAGCCTGGGTGTTTTATGATGGTTGAAGCGGCTCTCGGAGTGGTTAACTTCAGATGAGTTTAAAATAAAAATATCCAACGGGTCTGGCCATATCAAATAACGACAAAAGTTAAGTAATTTTACCATCCTCAATTTAAATAAACAAGAATTTAAATAATTTTTGTATCTTTTTAAATGAATTTAAGTAGTGTCTTTTTAAATGAATTTAAAATGGATTATTTAATTAAGGATAAATTAAGATTTACGTATTTACTCTTAATTACTGCTTACTGCCATTTTTAAGCATCATGCATAACATTTGATATTTTACTCCGAATGTATTGTTTTTTGGTATGGCGTTCTATCCTCTCTGCCTACCACTACTAAATGGCGTTATGCTTAGTTAAGCAGAAAGCAAGATGAGCTGGTGTGGGATTCGAACCTAGAGATTCTAATCCGGAGTCCCCGAATCTACTGCTTGTCCACAACCCGGTTCAATTACAAATATGATTTAGGTAGTAAGTTTGAATTTGGTAAGTTTTGTTTCATTATCACTTTCTGGCGTAATTATTTCCGACGGTAAATAAGCAATATTTTTTAGATAAATATTTCAGATTTTGCTTCTGGGCTGATAGTACAGATTTTTATATATTTTATAATTCGTTCGCTCGTAAAACCTGTAGCTCAATCACAGATGACTATCGACGTGCTAATAAGCGACGTGATAACGATTTCCCACCATGGATGTTTAATGTTTTCGCTATCACAATGGTACATCCGTTAAAAGTTATCGATCGGGATTATTAATTACCGCTTTAAATATGGAAAATACGCCAAAACTGTAAGTAAAGTAAAATAATTTAGTTTTATAGAGTTTTAATTGTTTGTGCACAATTTATCATGCCATTTATTTGCTTTAAATCAATTTGAGAAAGCAATAAAACGAAACATTTGTCAAAGTATGCCTTTCATCTATGGTGCTTGGCAACGCGACCGTGATATGAACGTATGTTCATTGTGATCGGTCAAATGCTTAGCACGTTTTTAAGCACGTCGACAATCATCTGTGATTGAGCTACTGTATTGAATTTAAAATGAATGATAATCCTGTATTATTTTTCTTTTAAACATATTTTGTACGATAAATTATTTTTATTTCACTTCAGAATACTTAACGATTTTTTTTTTCAATTGTTTTGCTTCGTTCGGTATAAAATTCAGAAACACGCCATTTCAGTAGGCAGAGAGGATAGAACGCCATACCACTCTGTCCTGACATACTTCCTTTGCTTCCTCTACATGCATACATCTTCTCATGCACATACGCCGATTATTCCGGCTTTTCACATGTCCACTTTCAAGTACTTGTCGTACTTGGTCATGCCATGTCTTTCTCGGCCTTCCGCGGCTTCTACATCCAGGCACACTTGCAATTAAACTTATTTTAGCCGTTCTTTCATCACCGCCGCTCCACATGACCAAATCATCGAAAAACCCTTTCTTAATTTTGTCGATAATGCTTATCTTAGCCTTGCACTCTGCTCTAATTTCGACATTTGTACACCTATCATACATAGTCTTACCACACATAAAATTATCGGCATTCAATTATTCTACTTACAAAAATATTGTAAAATACACTGATGTGCATATTTACAGATAAACACTGTTGTAAGTAAAAAAAATGTAGAAAACACATTTCAATTTATTTACAATAATATTTTTTTTAAATTAAAAGCGCTCCATTATCAGTATTCCCCCGCGCTGTTGGTTTTTCTTTGAGCAAATAATACAGAGAAACAAATTTGAAAACATTTAAGTGTTATTCGAGGTTTCACATCGCGAAGTTGGTTCTGTAAACTCGCCTCTTCATACAAATATCACCGAATTCACAAAATTACACTTCGTATTCGATCATAGTTGTAGTTAATTAAAATCGAAAAACTACTTAAAAAAAACACTTCCAATTAACGGAATTTTTTTTCGTTAAGAATTTCTCAGTGCCTTCCCGACCAAACATCTGGTAAGTAAATTGCAATTAAAAAATTGCGTTTTAAGTATTTTTACTATATATTTATTATTTTATTGCCGTTTTTATGTTGGCTAATTCAGGGTGCATTGAAGATAAGTATAAATTTACAATAGTGCCATTAGTACCGATCCGTAATCAGCGCGCAAAATTTGGAGAGCGCGCTTTTGCGGTTGCGGGCCCTGTGACTTGGAATGCTCTCCCACCAGAAGTGCGCGACTGTGAGAGTGAAGTGATGTTTCAAAAGAAACTTAAGAAACTTAAGATGTTCTCAAAATCTTTTGATTAATTTTGATAATGGTATTTTCTACTCAGAAATTGAGTTTTCACTCACTTTGAATTTTCCGAGCCGTTAAATTCAATATTTGAAGCGCCCTTGAGGTATATTTATACGAAAACGGCGCTACATAAATTATCCAAAAAATAATATTTTTTTTTTTTTTTGGGAGAGATGTGTAATAGTAGTTAAGTGGTGATTTAAAAAATAGGGTTATTAATAGTAAAAAGTGTATGGATATAGTGTATAGTGAAGACATGGTGATTAGAATTAATAATTTTAAATATTATTTTTTATAAAACAATTTTTTATTTTTGATTAAACAAAATTTTAAATAAATATACATGAGTACCAGTGGCGGTCCGTCCATGCATGCTTTGCATGCAGAGCATGCCTATACTATCGGAAAACTATCTACCTACTGGTACAATAAAATAAATAAAAATAAATAAATATATAATAATTATGAATTATTTACGTAATCAAAAAATGTAATAGACGTAGAAAACGGAAAAACTGTAAACTTTTTTTTAAATTTATAATTTTCATAATTTAAATTCTGCTGAAATATACGTTTCACGGCTTTTATTTTTGTCGATTTACATTTTTACTGTCGAGATGGGGTTCCACAAAAAAGTGACCAATAATAATTAAGGTTCCATAGACAAAAAATGGAAACAGCGGTTCTAAATCATCGATATTATGTTTATCAAATAAATGAAACAGATTAAACAAATATAGGAATTGTGTTTCTTTCCTTCCCATGACCGCATGCCCGACTTCAAAAGTCACCGACCGCCACTGATGAGTACCTATTAAATTTTTCTCCTTTAAAACGCATACATCACACTTGTTCTCCTCTATGGCTGCGAATCTTTGCACCTAACCAGGGCCCAAAATACCAGGCTTCTGACTTTTGAGAATAGGTCTTAGAAGAATATTAGATGTGCGTTGGTCAGACTTTGTAAGGATCACAGAAGTAAATATCTGCATCTACTGTCATCCGGCGAAGGCGTTTCGCCTGGCCAGGCCATATACTACGTATGCCTCCCGAGAGCCTCAACCATGCTCGCCTATTTTGCAAGGCATCAGGTTCTCGACGTCCTCTGTTGACAATCCGTCGGCAGTTTGCGTCAGAGCTGCGGGACGCGGACCCGACCTGGGAGGATGCGCGGGAACTAACGGCCGATCGCTTGGCATGGGGGCAGTATGCGGAATCCATATGCTCCACATAGGGAGCGAATATGGTATGATGATGATGATGTAATTTTAAATTGTTCTTATTTTTATCATTTATGTAAGATAGGTAACTCTGAAGAATTTATTTGTAATAGCTATCCGGAAAAGGTTACTAGCCGATTAAATCGATAAACACCTAGCTTCCGTAATATTTGAAAAGCACTAATTAGGTAGGAGCCTCTAAAATCTATATAATAATAAAGTGCATTTTTAAAGTTATTGTCTTTTTATCTTGCGCACGTGCAGCAAAAGGCATTTAGGAAGTAATTAGTCTACTTACTTATTATCACCAATAACAATGAAACAATAATAGGTATATACTAAATAATATACATTATATTATGTTATTTTTTTGTATAATTTTTCTTTGTTTTTCTTTATATTGTCTTTCTTGTTGTTTTTTCTTAAATTTTTTTGTATCACTGGCTTTTAATTTCTACTAACTTGTAACTTCAATCTCTGTCACATAGAACCCGAAAACTGATGAATCTACATCATTTTTTGAGTCGAATGTGTAATCTAAATTTTTAATCTAAATTTTAAAAAAAAAAATTCTCAAAGCTGTCACAAATATTGCAGTTAAATTGCACAAATTCTTATTTAAATGCGGTTTTTTGTTTTTCTTTCTTTATGGATCGTATTAATTTGACTAAATAAATAATATTCGATGCCAATTTGTAAGTTCGGATGAACCTTACCTACACCAATGAAGTTAGATTGCCCCAAAAAAAATGCTTATCTATTTTCTCTCAACAAATGTCACTATAGGGAAAAAAATATTTAAAATACTAAAATCTGTCGAAAACACAACTCGCGTGTGGATTCTTCTGTACAAACTCAACATATATACAAGTTTTCAAAAAATTTGTCATACATGGTTGTCAGATGATGGGCGGAATGAGGAATGTTGTAAAACATCAAGTGGCCACTTAACCCAGCCAATGACAGGTCATAAGCCCTGTAAACGCCTAGATAACCCACATTCGTTTCCAGAGTTTCTCTGTCTCTGTTGAGATATCAATAATATCTGAAAAAAAATCAACTTCTTACTCAATTTTCGCGAAAACTATGATGTAGATTCACTGGTTTCACTAAGAAAGTACCAAGGATATAATGATTCACAATTTTAGTGTAATTAAACATAAAATAAATTGTCGTAAACTTTATCTTAAGCGAAGACGAAGTTTTGAAGGAAATATGGATATAAAGGTGTTACAAGTATTATACAAGTTCTGATAATGGGGTTCTTCAGAAAATAACATGTCGTAAAATATTCTTAAAAACGTTATTAAATATTTAAAGTATAGTTCTGATTTAACAATTCCAACGTTATAAATATAAAACACAAAACACAATACTCAAAAATTTAGTTTTTATTAATAAATTTATGTTTTTTAAAACACGAAAATGCGAATGATTTTTAACGCCCGTTATTGGCTAATGGCGTCATACCCGTCCACCGTAAAAGGCGTGAAATTCATTCCGTAGTAAGCGCCTTTATTGCTGTGACGTCACACCGCATGCGCGCCAAATGGAGGATTTTGCGAGCGATTTGAAAAAGCGCTATTTCGAACCGCGCTAGAAAATTCATATGACATCGTAAAAATAAAAAAAAAAAAATTCCTTCAAATTGTAATTTTTCAATAAATTTTTTGAAGTAAAAAATAAAAATCGGAAAGAACCCCATTGATTGGCAGATAATTGGGAAATGATTGGGATAATATTATGGTTAAGGTCACTTTATACGGGGCAGATACCTTCAGTTTCTTGTGCAGTTTGCAAACTTTCCCATATAAAGCGAAAACTGTATGAAGTATTGAATAGTTAGCGTGACGTTTGGCTGACCTGACAGTTTTTTTTATTTTATGTAAACGTTTAAGTAGATATTGGTATATTGAATGCTTTTAAAAACGTAAAAAACAAATAACATATTTACATCATTAGCTTTATTATGAATTTCTTGTGAGCAAACATACGATGATAACTTACGATCGCGCTTAAAAAATACACATATTTAGCGTGTCTTTCGACAGACTAAAACTGTACAGTTGTCTGATCAAGAAACTGTACAGTTTTCTGTCACAAGTATAGTGACCTCCCAGACCTCCTCCCTAATCCCACCTCCATTGAGACCCTGACCGCGGATGCACGGGTGGATGTCTGGGATGGGGGGGCCTGGCGAGGCGGGATACCGGTCTCCACACGGGTGGTTGTAGTTACTAATAAATAATGATCGGGGTAGAAACTAACATCCCTACCACTGTTAATTTGGGCCGACTCTGGTTGGTTTGGGTGATGGAAACAATGACAATTATAATACATAAGCCGAGACGGTGGTAGGGGTACAATGAAAGCATTTGTTCGCGTACATAATCGTAAATTCATCCGTATTTTTATCACACTAACAATCTTAAAATCGCGGTTTAGCTTGTTGAAAAAAATCGGTAGAGTTGGCTGGACTGAAAAAAAGACTCAATAGTCTTTTAAAGCAGTCTAGGGAAAGGGTGGGGCTTTCATTGTAAAGACCTCCTCACGAATGTGGGTGGGGCTTTCATTGTAAAGACCTCCTCACGAATGTGGAGAATTTCAGGGCCTTCCAGCGGTTTGTTGGGGCCTGGGTGCTGCGTTGGGAAGACTTTAGATAACCAGGTGAGTTGCTTCGGTCTGCCGTCTCTGTGCCTTGCTCCTTGGTGGGTTAGAGGCGAAGTCGGTGTTTTGTGCCGTCCTTTTCCCACGGGGGTGCTTTGACTCGGGGATCCCCCTTTTGTCTCCGTTGTCGGAATACTTTCCTTGGGTGACTTGTACTCGATGTTTTTTCTACCATGTTCTTTTGTATTGTTTTGAGCTTTTACGGCACATTTTGTTGACTGTATTAATTTGTATTCTTGTTTTGTATGTTAGTGTGCATTAATAAAGAAAAAAAAAAGATAATTTCGATACGGAGACACTGAGTGATCGTAAGGGTGGCGGCATCATGATTTTCTTTCTACTTGATCGATGCTGTCGCCCTCTTGACTTAACTTCACTTGGAAACTTTGGCCCTGCAATTTGCTTATGCATTTGCAACAGCAAAAGTTTAAAATCCTGCATAAAATAGCGTGACTGACAGAGAGTCCCCAAGGACTCTATAACAGTCGCGGGTGGAGGTGGGACGATCCCTCAGTGTCACAAGTATAGTATGACTATCCCACTTCTCTTAATATTTTGCATACATATTATTTATTTTATGCTCTAACAAAGAAGGTGTTTATGGATTTATAAAATGTCAATATATTTATGTAACTTTTTAATATAATTGTAAAATAATGTAGTAATGTAAAGTGACCTCGCTTAATGTCAAAACTCACGGATTTAGCCTTCAAAAAATTGCGCGCTGAAAAAATCGTCAAATGTGTTAAATTTAGTGAATTGGTGATAAATCATTATAATTACAAATTCATCTAATAAATAATATGATATAAAATTAAACTAGTAAAAGGTGTGTCCGCTTCGTGGTATAGAGGTTAGTGCGCTGGGCTACCATGGGGCTACATTGGATGTCAATGAACGTAAGACTGATCATCTGTGTAATTTTTTTCACATTAAAATATTATTTAATTCCTTCTATAAACTTACGTTGAAGCGTAAAAAAAATGTATTTAATATTTTTTTATTCGAAGATTATACATCATATTGCTTGATTGATTACATATTTAAGCGGGAAAACATTTAAATTACTACTTGTATTAAAATGGAAATGAACGCGGCTAAGGGGGTTTAAAACTGAACCGGAACACTACACTTTTTACAATAAGACGTCATTGTTTAAGATTTTGAAATAAATGCTATTTTCAACATTTCTTTTAATTCAAAACATTTTTGGGTATTTTGAGTTGGATAAAAAATTTTTAAATATTCGCGTCTACACGAAAGCATTTTAAATTCAAATTTCGGGTGCAGTGGATTTATCACAAGAGGTTTTATGCCCTAGGGCCAGTGCCAAAGAAATTTGATGTACTCTATGCTGAAATTTGTAAATAATGTGTAAAATATTATCGAACACGAAACGTGTGTAGAAGATGTATTTTTATTTGACGTAGATGCGAGAAATTGACGTAGTAGGTAACTGACAATCAGACACGGTAGTATTTTTCAGTTATGGAATGTTATCATCTGAAATTCTAGTTCGAAGATTATACACATCATATTGCGTTGAAAGATTACATATTTAAGTAACAAAAAACATTTAAATTATCTACTGAAGTTACCAGGAAATAATCTAATGAAGATGGTTCTCTTGTTATAAAATTACAATAAGAAGTTTTATAGTTAATTTGAGGCAATTTACTTAATGGTTCTCTATCTTATATAAAACTTTTGTGAGAAAAATATAATTTTTCAAATCAGACCTTTTTTATCAAAACATACCTACAAAAGTTGACTTGGATAAACTTGATTTAATTCAGTAAAAAAATATGTATTGATGTTTTTTCCTACGCTACAATCACAAGAGGTTATTATACAGGTTTGTAATGGAATTTGCCTTACAAGACGTACAAATGAATCTACATAATATTTACAGTCGATTTTGTATAATGATTTCGTATTTTTATTTGACCTTAGCTTTCGAGAAATAAAGCACGAAGTTTGCAATTTTTTTTGCAAATCGTTATCAAATATCATGTATTTAGTCAAATTAATACTATCCATAAAGAAAACAAAATAATAAAACGGCGTTTTAATAAGAATTTGAGTGGTTATTAATCTGCCATACTTATCAAATGTAATCTTGTGAGAAAATCCCACTTTTTCAAGCTCAGATTAAAGAGTCATATTACACAATCGTCTCTAAATACAATTCCTTTTTTCCGACGCATTACCATGAGTGCAGTTTCCCGAATTGAAATATTTAAATGGTTTTTGTTACTTATCCCCATTCCTTTTTTTATTTATGTTTTCATGGATTGGCCTTACATAGACGATCAAAAGAAATAGTTTTTTTTACACAATTAAAAATAATGATTCTCGTATTTACGCACATGAAATGCGGTAATATGAAAATCACAAATACATCTATTGTCAATCAATTTATAAATTGACGGGTTTGGCCTAGTGGTAAATCGGGGACTCCGGATCAGAATTAGAGTTCGAATCCCACTCCAGCACATCTTTGTTTCCTGCTTTCTGGCACAGTAATGTCCGACCATTTGAAAGCAGCCCGAAATTAAAATATTTGAATATATCATAAGAGCTCATATGTTTGTTTAAAAAAAAACAGTATTTCAAATTGACCCTCTACGGGAATCGAAGCCGCGACCTCATGCACGGTAGTCAAATGCTACGAGGCGGACTATATAAAATAATATCGATTTATATTTTTATGGGGATATTTGCATTCTGCAATGCACCAGCTCACCTCAGTCCCACCAATGTGACTTTAAGTTGGTGATAGCTATTTCACCTTGACCCATGGCTGACAATATTAGATTGACAATGAAAATTTTAATATGGTCATGTTTGTATACAAATTTCAAATTCATTTAAAACAATGCGAGAATCAGACTTCTTTCACACGAAACGATATTGTATGCACAATATTAAGCTCATTTCAAACGTACCGTGCCGTTCGCGCAGAATGCAGACCAACTTTAGATTTTTTTTTTTTTCTGTAAATTTTTATAAATCGTTATTGGTTCCGCCAAGATGAAACTCTCGTAGCTCAATCACGGATGATTGTCGACGTGCTAAGCATTTGACCGATCACAATGAACATACGTTCATATCACGGTCGCGTTGCCAAGCACAATAGATGAAAGGCATACTTTGACAAATGTTTCGTTATTTTATTGCTTTCTCAAATTGATTAAAAGCAAATAAATGGCATGATAAATTGTGCACAAACAATTAAAACTCTATAAAACTAAATTATTTTACTTTCATTATAGTTTTGGCGTATTTTCCATATTTAAAGCGGTAATTAATAATCCCAATCGATAACTTTTGACGGATGTTCCATTGGGATCGCGAAACGTTAAACATCCATGGTGAGAAATCGTTATCACGTCGCTTATTAGCACGTCGATAGTCATCTGTGATTGAGCTACGTTTCGTCCGAATGAGGATTGGAAAATGGAAGAAGGACTTGCCAGAGCTGGACTCAACAAGGGCGGGAAATGACGATGAAGGACCACCAGGATGGGCGAAGTATCCTGGAATACCTGGAAACACCGCGTTGAACTGGCGCGGGCGGGACACTACCGAGGGAACAACTGCGCACTATAATTTCACTTTTTACCATGGGGATCGCGATTGGTTACTGGGAAGCTTGGAAAGGGTTGGCGAGTATGACGAGGGGATTTTAGTGGAAAGGAACAAAGAAAGACCAGGTCTTGGATTTAACAGGAAGAACGTATGATCACGAGGTTCGAGGTAATGCTGGTGCGCAGAGCGGATTTTCGAGAGTGACGCACAGATTATTATATAGAGTGACGCGGTGTCAAAAAACAGGTGACAAATCGGAATGGATGAAGGCAGGAAATAATTTTGAAAGGAATTCGTAACTACCTATCACCAGAGAGTTATCATAACTATGGCCGACTACAGTTATAAATATCATCCCATAATTTATTAAGTCATAATTTAATACTCATCCACGAAGGAAAATTAAAATAGATAACCGCTTTTTAATAAGATTTTGTGCATATTTTACTTGATTTGAGTGGTACTTATACTAAAGCTTTTTGTGAGAAGAAAAAAAAAATTTCATGATTCCAAAGATGATTACACATTCGACTCCAGAAATATGAATGTTGATTCAACCAGTTTTCGTGTTGTACTGCGTGTTATGTTTACTTCATGTATAATAATATAACTTGTCTGTTTGTATTCCAAGTATATTATAAACAATTAAACCGCGATTGTCGTACAATAAAGATTTCGAATCGAGCGTCTGGTTGATGATAATGGGCATGATTTTTGTAGAACTGTTTACGTCACCAGAAAACCTAATATACTTTAATGTTCTTGATTTATATTGCATTTGGTGACGACTCGGAATATCGAGGAAAAAACATAGAAAAATGCTACGAATTTTACGAGTTTTTAATTCAAATTTCAGGTTACAAGAAATGGTAAGAAGGATAAATTCATTACGTGGGTGGATTAAAGTTTTGCCAAAATAAGGACGATATTATCTTTAAATAGGTGGGTATCTAAATATTAGCTTTGAAAAGTAAAACATGAATGATGTACCTACATTCTACACTAAACTTCAATTTTTTTTATTGTATTCTTATCACGATTCGCTGATTCCAAATCAGTATAATCAATCCGTTTCCGTATGTAATTAGTTCTTATATTTAAACAGTAATATTCTTACCAACATTTTGAATGTGTACAAATACTTGTAGACAAATTACTGGATTATATGCTTAGCAATTTTATCAACAGATGTCAACAGTGAGAAAAATGTCATTAAATTGAAACGACGTGTGATAATTCATACTAATAGGTGTTCCAAAATTTGTCATGTAGGTTATCAGACGATTGGCGTAATGGGATTGTTGTAGTACGTCAAGTGGCCACCTAACCCAGCCAATGACAGGTCATTAGCCCTGTAAACGCCTAGATAATCCACACTTGTTTGCAGACTGTAATAACAGATAAAAGTAACAGATAATCCACACTCTGTCTCTGTTGGGATATCAATAATAAGTAATATTCTTCTTCGATGCCTCAATCCTAGGGATTAGTCTGCTGCAAGCATTCATTTACTTAGATTTGAACTGAACCCAAAAATGAATGACACTTCATCTCCGCCAAAACCTCCAACTCCGCCAGACGCGTATTCAGTATTTCTTTAACCGCCGGGCGAGTCGGACGTTCAGAAAACATTCCTTCCTGTGTAGTTTAAACCGTGTAAAAGCCGTACGGATAAAATTAACAAAAAAGATGGTGTAACTTTCCACATGTAAGTGTTTATTTATATTTGTTTACATAGCCTAAAATAATTATTGTTCAAAGAAAGTTTTCTTCCTAAATTATAGCCAACACAAGAAAAAAAAAAGGCATTTTAGATGCATGGTAAAATTCATGAACGCTCCTCGTAAGGAACGGGCTAGTATTGTATACTGTTACTGTAACCCTATAAATATAGCCCATACCTTTTTGCGGTGTGTGGGCGGATGCTTGCCGGCAGTCGAAGGGCTCTGATAGGTCGACCCGTGTAAGAGTATTGAGGTGCATGAATCTTCGTGTCGTTACTTTTTCTAAACAATTTACTCTGCAAGGCAGATCTAAATGTATTATATATCAATGTCCGCAGCCCTCTTCAGCTTAGTATATGAGGCTGGGTTCATGTCCTCACACACTCGCTCCAGATACTCTCGTCGGGTAATTAAACCGTAATTATCTTCTAACAAGAATTTCAGAGAAGTGACATTCCATTCTTGAAAAATTCTTCCGTGTCTGAGGTGTCTAGTTACCCACTACGTCACTCACTACGTCATCAATAGGCGTCTACTCATCACTAAACATCTACGACACACGTTTTGTATATTGGCCTAAGCGCTGGAGTCTTTAGACGGTGGAATTTGATAATAAGTTGGTGTTATGAAATTAACCCTAGGAAGCGTATATTTCAAGGGAAACGATCCGAAACGATCCGAAACAGGGTTAGGCGTTTTGGGTTTTTAATGTGTAATTACTTATATTTCTAAGATATAAAATTTTTTTTTTGCTACTCAACATAATGATGTTTCCTGTGATTAAAAATCTTTCTCTTAAATACTATAATTACGTCACAAAAAAAATCACGAATTTTATTAAAAACTCTCGAATAGCGTTGTGTGGCGTTTGAGCTGGCGTTTCTTAATTAGTGACACCTCATTTCTTAAAGAATACCAGTTTATTAAAAATATAATAATTCATCCTGCAATCAAAAATAATGGCAAAAAACAATTTAGTTTTTTCCGCAATACGTTGTCAAACAGACGCTATTTTTTCTGAAGATTTTTTCATACAAATTACTATTGTAAGATTTTGTTTGAATCAGTAGCCGATTCAACATTCAAAAGTCATTCGCCATTCGGCTTTCGGACGGGGAGGTCACGTCCGTTCGTCCTAAAATTCGACCAATTCACACTTCGTATATGTACACAAACACTCCAGGTGTTCAAACCATTGGTGATAAAATCAAGTATTTTCATGTTATATTTTATTTGATAGAGAACAACAAATTTAATGTTTTTATATTATTCTGTGTCAGTTTTTTCCTTCTTCGAGCTACAAGAATCATAATAATATGCTATAACAACTTTCCCTTATCCGCACCCAGAGGTGCATCGATACACCAAGTACAGTGTATATTGATCATTTTATTACATAAAAGTAGGATGATTAGTCTTACGCTTCAGTCCCAGTCCAGGGTATCGCACATGAAATATTAATATGAAAATAACATGTAAATAAATATTTCATCTTGACGGGAATCGAACCCGCGACCTCATGCACGGTAGCCAAATGCGCTACCACTATGTTACGAGGCGGACATGGGGAGCATATGGACTCGCACAATTCCCGAAAGATATATTTGTAGAATGCCGAATTACTTATCAGTTTTTTTTTATTTAAAAATTATCATCACCATTACATAATTTCTTCCCATGTAGAGCATATGGATTTTTTAAATTCCGAAATGGCGGGTGCACTTTTTTTTCATAAAATAATGTTGGGTATCGTTTTAAGGGTTTTTAAGGGTCCTGATTTCGAATCATGCGTTTATTTTTTATTCCAAGATGGCGGACGCAATTTTTATTTCATACAATGATGTCACGTATCGTTTAAAGGGTTTTTATAGGCTCTGATTTCGAATATAGCGTTTATTTTTGGATCCAAGATGGCGGATGTAACTTTTTTCATAAAATGATGTGGGGTATCGTTTAAAGGGTTTTTAAGGGCCCTGATCACGAATCTAGCGTTTTTTTTTAAATCCAAGATGGCGGACGCCATTTTTTTTCGAAAAATGGTGTGGGATATCGTTTGAAGGGTTTTTAAAGGCCCTGATTACGAATCTGGCGTTTATTTATAAATCTAACATGGCGGACGCCACTTTTTTTCAAAAAATGATTTGGGGTATCGTATAAAGGGTTTTCCGGGGCCCTGATTTCGAATACAGCGTTTATTTTCAGATTCAAGATGGCGGACGCAATTTTTTTTTCATAAAATGATGTTGGGTATCGTTTTATAATGTTTTTATGGGCTCTGATTTCGAATTAAGCGTTTATTTTTTAATTCAAGACGTTTGGACGTAACTTTTTTTCATAAAATGATGTTGGGTATCGTTTTAATGGTTTTCGGGGGCTCTGATTTCGAATTTAGCGTTTATTTTCAGATCCAAGATGGCTGAAGTACCTTTTTTTCATAAAATGATGTTGGGTATCGTTTTAATGGTTTTCGGGGGCTCTGATTTCGAATTTAGCGTTTATTTTCAGATCCAAGATGGCTGAAGTACCTTTTTTTCATAAAATGATGATGAGTATCATTTTTAGGTAACGAGCTATGGACAAAAACGGAATACGAGGAAATATAAAAATACTTCTACAAGACTATCTACACAATAGAAAAATGAAAGTAAAAATGAACAAAACCCTAAGTGACGAGAAGACTCTAGAAACCGGAGTCGCCCAAGGGTTAATTCTCGGATCAAATGAGAATTTCATTTATACCAATATATTATTGTAAAAAATGTGTGTGGCAGGCCCGACGCATGAATAGAATTTACTCTTTGATGAAAAAAAGGCGCGTCCGTCATGTTGAATTTCAAATATAAACTCTTTATTCGAAATCAGGTCGCCCGTAACCCCTTTAAACGATACCAATATTCATTTTATGAAAAAGGTGTGACCGCGATCTTGGATTTCAAAATAAACTCTAAATTTGAAATCAGGAAGCCCATACGCCCTAAAAACGATACCCATATTCATTTTATGAAAAAAAGGTGCGTCCGCCATCTTGGATTTCAAAATAACCTCTAAATTCGAATTCAGAACGCTCGTTACCATTAAAAACGATATATCCAACATCATTTTATGAAAAAAAGTTGCGTCCGCCATCTTGGATTTAAAAATAAACGCTAAGTTCGAAATCAGGACCCCTAAAAACCCTTTAAAACGATACCAAATATAATTTTATGAAAAAAAAGTTGCGTCCGCCCATCTTGGAATAAAAAATAAACGCTAAATTCAAAATTAGAGCCCTCAAAAACCATTAAAACGATACCCAACATCATTTTATGAAAAAAAGTTGCTCCGCCATCTTGGATTTAAAAATAAACGGTAAATTCGAAATCAAGACCCTTAAAAACCAATAAAACGATACCCAACTTTATTTTATGAAAAAATCCATATGCTTTACGTGGGAAGCAATTATGTAATGATGATGATGATTATTAAATTTAAAAAAAAATTAAAAGTCATTCGGCATCATACAAATAAAAAATATATTTTTCGGGAATTGTACGAGTCCATAGTCGGGGAGGAGTGGGGGTCCGCTCTGGTCACCGAACGCCTTGCCTTGTGCGGACATTCAAAATTCGAATTTCATATCTGAAATTGGTGCAGGTCACGTGGTGTTAGCCAGTTCAAAAATGGACGGTATTACACGTGTGAATTTTTATTCATATTTTAATCATTTTTTTAAGAAATTAGAATTGAGTTTTTTAAAAAACTTTATTAGGATTTTTTTCTCAGAATATCATGAATAATCACCCTCTGGAGTTTCGCGGTCTCATCGTGGGAAACGGTGTATATATATATGAGGCATATAACAACAAAGGCGGAAGTGTCCACCTTCTTCAATTGTTGGCAATCACGAAAAAACGTTTGTTTAGTTCTGCCATTCTGCTGTTTTTGTATTGGACACTGCCGTTTTTGTTTCAACAACAAAAACTTTAAATCTAAAATTAAATGGATTAATGCCGTTTTTGACAAACAAATATTCTATGGAGAAAAATACATAACTTTCCAAACAAAACTGCATATTTAACTCATTTTCGACTGCAGGTGGACACTTCCACCTTTGTTTCTATATGCCTCATATATAGATAGAAGATAAATAGTACAAGCATTTTTCATACATACATTGATTTTTTAAACTTTTAATTTAAATAATTTAAGTACGTAAGTGTTAAATTATCTTGTAAGAAGAAATCATACATAGGGGGATAGACCAATGTTACACAGATAGTAAAACATATTTTTATCGTGTCTGAGATGTAAACTAATATTTACTAAAAAATAGAGTTACACCACTGTTATTCTAAGTGACACGTTTATAAGACACATATCTAATTGTATATAAAATTTTATTGGAATCGATGGAGAGATGTTTTTTACAAAGGAACGAATAGATAAATATGACGGAATCGTAAGGAATTGGTTTTGGCTACTGAACCCAAAAAAATTGAATTTACGTACTCCTAAAAAACACAAAAATGAATTCCTGTACATTTTATTAAAAAAGTCGCATCTGTCACCACGAATTTCAAAGGGAAATTCTTAGAGTAAAAACAAAAACAACACAAAAATTATGATGAAAATAATACGTTTTAAAAAAAATAATAATTTTTTGAAGATAACTTATCGTAAATTTGTGTTTTATTCGTGTGTCGCGCGTCGTGTTGTTTCGACCCCTGAAACTGAGAGAGTGTGTGCGTGTACACCGTTTGCAAATGTATGTGTAGCGGAAAATACCGAAATTCGAGCACCGAGCATTTGTACTAAGAACCTTAAGGAAATCTGTATTGAACCGCCCCTTCTATTCGTGTCCATCTATGAAATAATCGGGATCAAAATGTGCTAAAAATCACAAAGCCCATAATAAAAGTGTATCGACGATAATATTTACCTAATTCTTAACAACTTGTTTACGACTTTGCGATGAAAATATTTACCGAATCAGATACACTTTCTCGTATGGTAACAATAATCACTATTGTATTAATATATTATCACAATCCTTTAACTGTAACTACCTTTATGATGATAATACAGGCATGTATCACTCGACATCGGGAGCTTTGCCATTTATAAAATAGAATAGAATAGAATAGAGAATATTTACCTATATTAGTAACTAATTTTTCTCAAAAATGTTGATAGCGATAGCTTAGGAGGCAGTATGCGTCATAGTAAATAAATTTTATTAATACAGTTAATTAGGATTGTTTCCATTCACTTTTATATTTATACGTACACATCGAGCCATGAATACTAAACTCCACTGACTCAAAAAGTCATATTTTGAGAAATCGCAAAAATAGAGAATAGGGTATAGAAAAAATAAAAAATAACATAAATTGTAGAAAAAAACCACGTGTTTTAAATAGTTGAAGATAAAACATGGCAAATATTAGGTATTGGCCATGTTCTATCTTCAACTATTTATAAATATTAGGTATTTGCCATGTTCTATCTTCAACTATTTATAAATATTAGGTATTTGCCATGTTCTATCTTCAACTATTTATAAATATTAGGTATTTGCCATGTTTTATCTTCAACTATTTAAAACACGTGGTTTTTTCTCAATTTATGTTATTTTTGAATTATTTTGCGATTTTTTTAAACTTTTTTAAATGAGAGTAACTTATAAATTTACGTGTTAACATAGGTAACTTAATTATTTGAATTTGGATCAGAATACATTAACTATTAATAAAATTTTCAAAGCTCGTTTTTATTAATGGATCAGAAACGAATATATTAACGATGAATAATTTGTAATATCTAATTTTTATTAATAATTTCCAAATAATTACTCAATACTTAATTAATAAAATTATTGATAAATTTGGATACAACCTCATAAGTGGATTTTGGATTAGGGAAAATCTTAATTATATATTATAATGTTTATATGACCAGTTGAAAAAATAATCAATTAAGTATTTTAATTGCTTTTACCTTGATGAGATTTTGTCATCAACTTTACATAATACTTAAACGGTACAAAGGTATTCCTAAAAACGCTTATAGATACGTCTATGAAACAGAGAAAAATTGCACTTAATCTACTTAAACATATATCTGTACTTAAACATGTATCTATTAACTTTTTTGTCTTAATCTACTTAAATCTACTTAAACAAGTATCTGTACTTTAACATGTCTCTATCTTTTTTATTTTAATCTACTTAGGTAAACATGTATCTTCTGTACTTAAACATGCTTCTATCTTTTTTATCCTAATCTACTTAGGTAAACATGTATCTGTACTTAAACAAACATATCTCTATCTTTTTTATCTTAATCTACTTATTTTTTAGGTGCAACGGGCCTAAGTGGGTGAATCTTGCATTATAGGTACATATTATGTAAATTATTTTAGTGGTTCTTTCATCACTCATTCGCGCTACATGACCGAACCATTGTAAAAGACCTCCTTTTTTTGTCGATTATGCTTAAATTTTCTATCTTTTTTTTTCCAGATTACTACAAGATGGCGTCCATCACTAACGCCCAGAATTTCACTTCTAATAACTCCCAAAATCTACACAACCTACCGCTCAATAAGACTTCTATACAGAACTTTTATTCTGGGAAGAACATTTTTATTACAGGCGCCACTGGATTTCTAGGAAAACGTAAGATTTTAAATTTTATACTAATTATGCTGTTTAAATGTGATCGAAGAGATAGATACGACTGTGTATGATAGGTGTACAGATGTTCAGAAATCAGAGCGAAAGTCAGGCTGAGAACTATTCGACCTCTTAAGAGCAACTCCACCACGTGACTAACGGTCGCTTTCGCATACAAACGTATTCCTCGATTTTCTCCCTGGAACTCAACATTAGAGCAATGATTTTTTCATACATTTTAGATATCGACCAGACGCGTGTTTGTATCGTCTTATTTCTTCAATAATTTATTAAAGAAGTTTAACGTCATTCTGGAAACAAATTGCCCCAGTTATTTCTTCTTTGTTCTTGTTCCAATTCCTCTATCCTTGTCTTTGCCATCCTTTTATCAAAAATCCACATTATCTCTGGAACATTGCGGGAAAAAATGAATATTGTTACAATGTTACAATTGCGCTTCATCGAAACCCGCACGCAATTTTGCTTCCTGTCAAATGATTTATTCACGGCATTATTATCCGTATTTTGATCTTTAAACTGTTAAATTCTCCGCAAATCATCCGCATTATTGGGAACTGTAATAGCTGTGTTATTGTGTGTTTTGAACGTTGATGGTGGATTAAATTCTGTGCTGCAAGAAAGGTTTCATCCCTTCTCTTATCCGCCCCCAGGAAACCAAGGTAAAGGGTAGTTTTTTCACAGGATTGACGAGACTTAGATTCTAACTGGTACTACCCTGAGATCTGTAGCTCAATCACAGATGATTGTCGACGTGCTTAAAAACGTGCTTAAAACATTTGACCGATCACAATGAACATACGTTCATATCACGGTCGCGTTGCCAAGCACCATAGATGAAAGGCATACTTTCACAAATGTTTCGTTTTATTGCTTTCTCAAATTATTTAAAAGCAAATAAATGGCATGATAAATTGTGCACAAACAATTAAAACTCTATAAAACTAAAATATTTTACTTTTCTTATAGTTTTGGCGTATTTTCCATATGGCGTATTTAAAGCGGTAATTAATAATCCCGATCGATAACTTTTGACGGATGTTCCATTGTGATCGCGAAAACGTTAAACATCCACGGTGAGAAATCGTTATCACGTCGCTTATTAGCACGTCGATAGTCATCTGTGATTGAGCTACTGAGCCGTGTATTCATTTCCCTTCTTATTAATTGTCATTAATTTTCGCACCCATAAAACCTTTCATTCAGATATCAAATCGACAAAAACTTACAATTTGACAAAATGTTGTTTATCGACAAAAACTTGCTTATAATCTGTTTGTCCGCCTCGTAGCATAGTGGTAACGCACCTAATGGTGCATATGGCACTGCATCGGTACACCAAGTGCAGTGTATCTTGATCATTGTATTACTTTAAGTAAGATGATCAGTCATACGCTTCGCGTTTTTGAACACTAACCAAAAAGTTTATTTATTTTTTAGTTTTGGTCGAGAAACTACTGTGGTCATGCCCGGATATCGGGGACATATATCTGATGGTTCGGGACAAAAAGGGAAAGGATTTACAAAGCAGAGTGGAAGGTCTAATGGATTCACCGGTATTTATTGTTTCACCTGATAATTTGGTTAAAAAACATTGTAGTATAATTTATTAGAAACAAACAAGAATCTCTAAAAGCTAAGCCTGTTTGGGGGTATACAAAAATAACTATGTAACGTGATTGCACTTATGTATACAATATTTAAACATTTAATTCAAATTAATAAATACTTTTTAGCAAAATTTTGAATGTATACAAATACTTGTAGACAAATTACTGGATTATACCCATGCTGGGCTGATGTCAGATATTATTGATATCCCAACAGAGACAGATAAACTCTGGGTTTCCAGATTCGTTTGAATGTGGATTATCTAGGCGTTTACAGGGCTTATGACTTGTCATTGGCTGGGTTAAGTGGCCACTTGATGTACTACAACATTCCCCATTCCGCCCATCATCTGATAACCATGTATGACAATTTTTTTTAAACTACTATACAATATATTGAACTCGTCTTCGTCGTTCCGCATTACAGAAAATTTCTATGCTGGTGACCTCTGTTGAGAAGATAATAATAATAAGATAGATAATCCACATTCGTTTCCAGAGTTTCTCTGTCTCTGTTGGGATATCAATAATATCTAATAAATAGGTAATTAATTCTGAACTTCATTTAATAGAAAATTGTATTTTTTCCGAAATATGATATATATGATCTTAAGTAACCTGATAATAGAAAATGAAAAATAAATTTCTAACCGACAATCCAAAAATATTTCCGTTTTTCATAGATATATTTATTTTAACAAAAAATGGACGAATTTTATGCGAATGCATCCTTCAGACAAGAATTTCAGAGAAGTGACAATCCATACTTGAAAAATACTACCGTGTCTGAGGTGTCTAGTTACCCACTACGTCACTCACTACGTCATCAATAGGCATCTACATCATATAGTTAATCTATGTAATGACTCCCTTAAAATGCTTGGTTTTGTTCTTAGAAATGCCAAGATCTTTTCCAACACTCAGGTTATGATGACATTGTATAATTCCTTGGTAAGAAGTCGGTTGAGTTTAGTTCGATTATTTGGTCGCCACATGAGGCTAGATACTCTTTGATGGTAGAGAGAGTACAAATTTCTGCGCTATCCGTACCTAAAGGAATATGGATATTATCCTTGGCTCTTCCCAACCGACTTTTTACTAGGGATGCTAGGCTATCAGTCATTTTGGAGGAGGAGGGACGTCCATTTGGGTGTTCACTTCTTTCAGGTGATTGGTGGTCGAATACATAACACAGAAATTCTGATGGATGTAGGTCTGTTCGTACCTGATAACTATCTTCGACAAAGACAGCATCGATTGTTTTACCTGCCAATATGCAGAACCAACCTGCCAATGGTTATGCCTGTTGGTAGAGCAATCTTGTTACTTAATCGCATCATCTCGGATGTCGACATATTTCACGACAGTGGGTCTTCCCTTAGGAAAGCACTTTCTAACTTTCAATTTTTCTTTCTATACTTTTTTATATCATTATACTAACATAACTTTCTATTGTCATGTATGATTTATTATTGTATTGTATTTAGAATGAATTGGATTTTTTCTGTAATGTTCTAAATAACTGAAATAAATCACTAGACATCTACGTCACACGTTTCGTGTATTGGCCTAAGCGCTGGAGTCTTTAGACGGTAGGATTTGATAGTAAGTGGTGTTATGAAATTAACGCTTTTTCTAGTGAATTCTTGTTAGGAGAATGCAACCCTATTTTTTATTCGTTGACTACTAATAAAATATGATTACAATATATTCCTGTTGTATTTACAGGCGTTTTGCAGAGTTCGCCGTGATATTCCCGATACATGGACAAGATTAGACCAATAGCAGGCGACTGCGTGCAGCCATTCCTGGGAATTTCAGAACAGGATAGAAATATTCTCATCAACGAGGTGAGAAGAAACATGAAAGCCCCACCCTTTCCCTAGACTATTTAAAAGACTATTGAGTCTTTTTTCAGTCCAGCTAACTCTACCGAGGTTTTTAACAAGCTAAACCGCGATTTTAAGATTGTTTATTTATTTATGGGAAAACCAACAGTCAAATAATCATTATAATAAACATTAAAAGAAAACAGAGAAGACCAATTAGAGGTTTTCACAGGTTGTAACAAAAATATGTAAAAAAAGAAAGAAAAATATTCTCATCGTAAGATTACTACAAATAAATTAAATGTACATAAAAGTGAGTTAAAAGTTAGAAAAGAAAGAAAAAAAATGCTAACTCAACAAAATGTAATCAACATAGTGTGATTTCACTCGGAAATCAAACGCCGCACATCACCATGGTTATTCTCAAATAAATCTATATTCAATGTTTTAGATATTTTATTAAAGTTATTGGAGGCTCGCCATATACACGAATTTTGTCTATAGTTAGTATGTACTAGAGAGGTATAAAGAAGAGGGTTGTTACGAAGGGTTTTACGGGGAATATTTATGGAAAGTTTAGATAGTAGTTCCGGAGAGACTATTTTTGATAGGAAAACTATATCGGCTATTTCACGACGCTTTATTAAACATATTGAGTGATATTGTTCTTTGCATATTTGAGGATATCGGTCAGTGTTATACATATACGAGTTTTAAGTGATAACACATGTACCTGACAAACCTCTTTTGCATATTTTCGAGACGCGATATGTGAATATTGTATACGGGATTCGATAGTGTGATAAAAATACGGATGAATTAACGTTATGTACGCGAACAAATGGTAACAATAATTTGACATACCAGGTAAACGTCGTGTTCCACGTGGCCGCTTCCGTCAGGTTCCACGAGCCTCTTCCAAAATTTAAAAAATTAAAAAATTTAAAAATTAATTAAATTTAATTTTTTTATACGGACTTAAGTCCATTTAAAACATAAAATTATTCTAACACATATATACACAGGTACAATTAAAATAAGATACAATTAAGGAAATAAAAGCTTGGACAAAATTTTAAGTATACATTTATTAGAACTACCACGAGACAAGATCTGGAATAAGAAAGTGATTGTTTAAATCTTAACACAAAAAACTTAACACCAAAACAGTCATATCCTATCATTGAAAAACAATGCGACACAATCAGATCTTTAAGGGCTCTACATGTAGTTTGTGCTGTGCTGTTTATTTTTATTTCATAATACACGTTATTTTCAAACTTTATTAATGGAGATAGAGAAAAGATGCACCGTGAAAATTATGACAATGGAGATTATAGATAATGGAGATAGAGTAGTAGTAAGTAAAGATTGAATAAGTTGCCACCCGCGTAATGTTAACCCATAAAATGCTAGTTTTCTTTAAGATGCCATTTTGAGCCAGTTTTATAAAAATGCTGTATTTTACCCATAACTTAACAATAAATTTTCGATATGGGGAAACAGGCCAATACAATGTATAATGGTATTATGTAAAATTTCATTTTATTAAATAAGGTACAGATTTATAATAAAACAAAAATAATATCGAGAAAAAAAAACTCGATTAGTTTCTTTGGATAAATAAATAATGGACAAGAGCTCGGGAGATAGAGGACTTAAGCACTGAATTTAGAATAAGTGTCATTAGCGTATAATATTTTCGGATGTCTTTTATTTGTATGCAATAAAGTTTATTTCAGAAAATTGACGCATCATTCGACGCGGAATTTAATTCTTAAAAATATATTTAAAACTCAATTTCACTAAAAAAGGTCGATTGGATTCTTTAGCACTCAATGATAATTTATTAGAAAGGAATTATTACACAGGCCAACGTCTCTCGAAACGCCCCTTCTATAGTCCATAAAATATATAGCTTGATTTAGATGACAGTTCGTCACGTTAGAATCTGTATGAATCAAGTCTGATACGATTGTATGGGACATGGTTCAAACAATACTACCATGAAATGACGTCTAAACGAGTGATTTTAGTACATTAACAAACAAAAAACCATTAGTTTTTGGAATGCTTCACATATCAATCAAAATTTATATATGTATATATTATAAAAAATCAGCTTTAAAACCATTTAAAATTAAAAAAATTAAACAGTTTGACAGCTGTCATTCTAATCAAGCTATATTTAACAGACTATAGTGAAGAAAGTGGCGAATGAAGAAGAGATAAACTATATTTCCTTTGTTTTTTTCATAGTCTTTCGTCCACGTATCAACCGCCTTCGCTCACTGCTATTCCAATGTGCCTGGATGAGAAGTTCTACGATATGCCAATGGACCCCTCCAGGCTGATGAACTTCGTGGAGACGGCAGATCCTGACATAGTGGAGGGCATCACCAAACAGTGAGTGGATATTGCGATATTTCAACTATTTGAAAATGTCACCTTTTCTCTTAAAAATTCTAATTTTATTGATTTATTTACTTTAATTTAACTAACTAACCATCACGCCATTTCTCCGAAGGGGTAGGCAGAGAGGATAAGAACGCCACACCACTCTGTCCTGGCATACTTCTCTTGCTTCCTCCACATTCATACATCTTCTCATGCACGCACGTCGATTATTCCGACTTCTTACATGCCCACTTTCAAGCGCTTGTTTTACTTCATCATGCCATGTTTTTCTCGGCCTTCCTCGACTTCTACATCCAGGCACAGTCGCATCAATATTTTTTTAGCCGTTCTTTCATCATCCATTCGCTCTACATGACCAAACCAACGTAAAAGACCTTTCTTAATTTTGTCGATAATGCTTATCTCAGCCTTGCATTCTGATCTAATTTCAACATTAGTGCACCTATTATACATAGTTTTTACCACACATTCGCCTGAGAGATCGCATTTAAACTGCATTCAATCTACTTTCATCCTTATTTTTTCCAACTCCATGCTTCGCTTTCCATACATAAGGGTTGGTACCAGAACTCCATTATGCACTCTCAGCCTTGCATTCTGATCTAATTTCAACATTAGTGCAACCTATTATACATAGTTTTACCACACATTCGCCTGAGAGATCGCATTTCAACTGCATTCAATCTACTTTTATCCTCATTTTTCCAACTCCATGCTTCGCTTCCATACATAAGGGTTGGTACCAGAACTCCATTATGCACTGCCAATTAATTAATTTATTTATTTACGGAAAATCCATAGTTAAGCATCAGGGATAATAAGCTGTAAAAATAAGTGACAGAACATTAAATTGGTGAAGCTAAGACAGTTAGAAAAAAATGTAGACACACTCAAGACAGGATCGGGTCTACTTCAGTGAGGGCCTTACTTATAAACTCGGTGTAAAGTTACGCTAGAGTAAAGACCAAGAATAAAGGTGGTTAAACCACCTTTATTCTTGGTCTTTACTCTAGCGTAACTTTACTGAATGTTTAAATCTTGATAGACTTACACCGAAGAAGTCCAGATCCCGTCTTGAGTTTACAATACGACACAATCGAGACAATGGGGCATGAAAACCATAGTTAGTTTTGTGGTGACTAAGGAACAGCACGTCATTATTTTCTCAACCTACGGACTGGAATACAGGAAGTCACTTGAGTCAGTAAAGATGGTGCATCTATCATGCCATTAATAATAATTAATAATACTGAAATACAAACTGAAATATGTCATGCCAAAAATTTCCTTTTTCTAATATACCTTTTGTTTGGCGTTTGAGAAATCGTTAAAAATTAAGTGATAATTAAGGAAATGTGCAAAATACCAAGCAATAGGTTCAAAGACCCCATATTTTCAATTTAACCGGTTATTTTTTGACTACCATTATGAAAGTATTACATTTATTATAATATCATCATTCCAAAGTATACTAAAAGTGTTATTTTATTGTAGGTGTAATGCGCACTTAAACGGGACAGTTTGCAGCTGTACAGTTTCGTCTGTACAGTCTGCAAAACTGTCCCGTATAAAGCGAAAACTCTATGGAATACTAAATGGTCGGCGTGACGTTTGGCTGACCTGACAGTTTTTTTAAAATGTAAACGTTTATGTAGATATGAATGCTTTTAAAAACGTAAAAAACAAAAATATTTTTAACAACATTTTGAACGTATACAAATACTTGTAGACAAATAACTGGATTATACCCATGCGTGGCTGATATCAGATATTATTGATATACCAACAGAGACAGAGAAACTTTGGAAACGAATGAGATGTCACTAGAGAGAAAAAATATTAAAATCTGTCGAAAAACCAACTCAAATGTGGATACTTCTGCACAAACTAA